>JANPWL010000052.1:0-79068 GCA_027406405.1 Blastocystis sp. subtype 1 | reverse complement strand
CCGCTCTTTCCTCCTCATCCTCACGCAACGCATTCGCTATTGCACTCACACACTTACTATTTAATAATAAATGAAACGATTCCATTCACAGGATTTGCAGAATCGTGTCACAGTAGCAATCTCCACCTTACTCCACTCCATCCTGTCTTCAAGTACATCAATGAGTACTACAATATCCACACTCATCAGCGGTGCTTAAAGTCACATTTCTGTTCCGAATCTGCCAACATCGCGCTCACCACTACATTCCTCCATCCCAACCCGCCCATCCATCTTCATCTTTCCACTCTCACAACACACCTTCGGGGGGTCACCCTTTACTTCTGGACTTGTGGAAAGTGATCTAGACTAATCCTATGCGGCCGACACCTTTTCCTACCCATTTCTACTCTCTCCTCTTTTCTGATCTCCATCATCATACACTCAATCCATCCTTTCTCCATTCCACTCGTCTCAAAACAAACACTCCATACCCATCCCAACACTTCACTCCTAAAGCCTCCCAAACACATTCTCCTTCACAACAACCAAGGAAACTGTCTGCGAAGCCTCATGTTCCATTTCCTAACCAGATGCAAACACACCCTTCATGACCAAACACAGATGACGCACCAACCACCACCCGACGAACCACCACGACGCTCGAATAACTCCAGAAGGTCGAGACTACGACACAGAACCCATCTGTTGAATGCGTGTGCACTGCACTGCATTGCACTGCATTGCACTGCATTTGCAACACTGAACCCTGACTGAGATGGCAGAAGGCGGTAGACGGGCAAGCAACGACGTACCTCGTAACAGCACCAATGGAACCAATGGAACCAATGGAACTAATGGAACCCATGGAATCACGCGCCCGACCACACGAGGCAGCAGCGACGGTGACTACAACTGTGGAAACAACGAGTGAGTGATAACAGAGTGACGGGACACCACGCGGGAGAAGAGTGTGGGGAACAGCGTGGCGGCCAAACTCAACCAACAGAATAGGAATGCAGGGCGAGCTGAGTGGAGCAGGGAGCAGTGGAGCAGCCGAGTGGAGCAGTGGAACAAACTAGTGGAGCAGCCGAGCGACAGACCAGAGACAGAGCAGCGACAAGTAAGAGACGAGCAGACAGGTCAGCGACCACGGCCTGGAGGAGACGGGACAGCGACGGATAAGGACAGAGCAGAGATTGACGAACAGACAGACCAGCGACGGACCAGTGAGAGACCAGCGACGGACGAACAGACAGAGGAGCGGGAGGACCAACGGCAGAGCAGCAGACAGAGTGGCGACCACGGCCTGAGGAGACGGGACAGCGACGGATACGTGAAGAGCAGAGACTGACGAACAGACAGACCAGCGACGGACCAGTGAGAGACCAGCGACGGACGAACAGACAGAGGAGCGGGAGGACCAACGGCAGAGCAGCAGACAGAGAAGCGACCACGACCCCAGCAGACAGAGCAGCGACCACGACCCCAGCAGACAGAGCAGCGATATACCAACGACAGGAAAGCGGCAGACCAGCAGAAAGACGAGTAGACAAACGAGCAATGCACGCGTGACAGATCAACGGCAGACCAACGACGGGGCAGCGACGAGCAGACAGACGAGCGGCAGAGGAACAGGCATACGATGCGATGCACAACCAATGCACGAGCAGATATGGACGAGCGGACAGGTCAGTAACAGATGAACGATGCACGAACAGACGGACGAGTAACGGATGATCAGACGGACGAACGCCCATGACTCGAGCAGAGCAGCGGCAAACGAACGGCAGGCCAGCGATGCACGAGCAGGCGGACGAGCAGACGGACGAGCAGACGCACGAGCGATGCACGAGGAGGCGGACGAGCGGCAGACCAGTAACGGATGAGCGATGCACGAGTAGACGGACGAGCAGACGAGTGACCATGACCCGAACAGACGGCATTCCCTAACCATCAACAGGTATATGCACAACACTCCATAAACACAAGCACATAGTGCCCATCCCAATCAAACCCAGGAACAAACCACCGGAGCAAGGCGGGCAATGCGCTTAACCCTATAACTCTAAACAGCAATCTGAATAGCGCTCTGTTCTATGCGTTACCCCTAACAACCAAAACCAACCAAGACAGCAGCCAATGAACAGCACCCAGGTACATTATCAACGGTGTAGGAGAGGGAACCCAAAACACAGGGGATTCTATCTGTAATACCTCAGCACATCACCAACCGGAAGCATTACACCTCGGGATGCCGCAATCGCGATGTCTTCACAAACCCTACAAATCCAGTTCCTCTACTCATGAATCACAAAGGAGACGAGTTACCTTACAGAAGCCGCGAGACCAAGAGGGAAGCAAGGCAATTTAATGGCGAAAAGAGGTGTTGATTCACCCAGAGACTGCGTGTAGGCTTTGCGTTCTGGGACTCCCTCATCCTCTCCAATCCGCACTCCTTCCATTTGGTGTTGCTGCTGCACTGCTCTGCACCCTAGTTGCTTGAAGGGATCCATTCGAGACGATTTGATGACACGTGAACGGCGATCCTAATTGGCGTGTGAAAGCAAAACAGGAAGAAGCAATACATGGACGCAGTACCGAGGGAATATAGACATGATGAACCCTGTTTAACAGCGAAGTCAGCGAGATGTTCAGCGAGATGACGCATCCCAGCAGAGAGACGGCGCACCTCCATAGCACGGTCAGTGAGACGGCGCACCTCGGCAGCACGGTCAGTGGGACGGCGCACCTCCATAGCACGGTCAGTGAGACGGCGCACCTCGGCAGCACGGCCAGAGAGACGGCGCACCTCCATAGCACGGTCAGTGAGACGGCACACCTCGGCAGCACGGCCAGAGAGACGGCACACCTCCATAGCACGGTCAGTGGGACGGCGCACCTCCATAGCACGGTCAGTGAGACGGCACACCTCGGCAGCACGGCCAGAGAGATGGCGCGACTCCACAAGATGAGCAGCGAGATGGTGCATCTCCACAGCGACACGGCGCACCTCCACAGGATGACCAGCGACACGGCGCATCTCAGCACGATGACCAGCGACACGGCGCATCTCAGCACGATGACCAGCGACACGGCGCATCTCAGCACGATGACCAGCGACACGGCACACCTCCACAGGATGACCAGCGACACGGCACACCTTCACAGCGATATGGCACACGTGATTCGCATAACACCAACAGATCCCTTCCAACAACTCAGCACCCTCTCCCTCTCCATCTTCCCAACCGACAATCAACACCAACAAGGAACACAGACTCTGCTTTACCCATCGCAGAACGCGCATACTCCATCTCACGCGAATCCCAATAGCAGTCCCCAACACATGCATTCTCCGTCCATAAAACACCAGGAAACGAATAACACGCGATCCCAACAACCTCGAGTCCACAAACGCATCTGCCCATAACCACTATTCTAATCATCAATATCCTCAACCAATGAAACATTCAACCACGGGATAGACAGGGACTGCAGCGGATCTCACGCCCTAGCACGTTTCTTCAATTCCATTATGCGCGTTCAACATCCTTCACTCCACAATTGTTAATCCTCAACACCAAACAGGACTAGCAACACTTCCACCAACCAACGCCTCTAGCTCCTCTTCTACACAATAATCGCAATGCTCCTATCCAACCCATTCCGATTCCGTTTCTTCTCCTTCCATCCAACTCTTTCTGTCCATCAGCCTAACCCAACTCTTACACCCTCTCTATAACAAACACTCTCTTCATAAACTATTCACATCTACAACCAATCAACGCCAGTCACTCGCAATCGCGCATCACTCCCTCTTCACTTCCCAATACCCTTCCACACAGCCGTCCGTCTTCATTCAGAAAGCACAAACCTCCAATGCAGCAACCATCCTCCTTCAACCAGCAAGCACGCACCTTCATCCTCTAAACCACCTGCCATCCCATCACGCATTCATAACCATCCTCTCGAATCCATTCTGCAACAACCCTCACTGAATGCACTCCACACGCACCCTATTCCACTCGCATCCATCCCAAACCCTCTACCATCTCATTCCCTCTCCATACAAACCCCACATCCCAGATCGCGTTCTCTCATCACCATAGGGCATGGAGACAAACTATCGCCAATTTCAATCTTCTCCCCATGCACTTCATTACCAATCTACAATCCGTCCCGCATACTCCTGCCCTCCATACCCTTCTCGAACCGCAACAATCCACTCTTCAATCCAGCCACTCCTCCATTCCATCACCCATCCTCTTTCTCATCCACTCTACAAATCCACTCACACAAACACACCTACTCCCCAATTACCAACTCTACACCCCTTCTCTACATTCCATCCAATTCACATCACCTTCTCTTCATCCATTCAACACTCCGCTTCACATACACAAACGCAGTCTCTCCATTCGCTCTTCACCTCCAGCCAGTCCCTCTCCTAACCGCCATCCATCTATTCACTATCCAAACAATCCAATGCACCTACTAGCCATCCTTTTCAAATACCCTTATGAAGGCCTTCAACACTTTTCCCCTATGCCAAACTCATTTTTCATCAACAACCCATTTTCGAACCACATGCTGGACACACTCCAACCATTCCATACACGGCCTCTTACCCCTCCTTCTTCTCTCCATTCACACAATCACTCCAATCCACACACCACTCCTCCACTCTTCTTCTCCCCATCCTCTGCTCTCCATCAACACACTTTCAACCGCCATAGGCTCAGTCTCGTTTTCAACAAACAACCCAATTCTATGCTCATTCACATCCTCCATCCCCTCCACATCCATTCCACCCTTCATATGCAACACTTGCTCATTCCCAGTCATCAACGAATTCCAGCACATAACACAATGCACTGGCATCGTCTCAGTCCTCCAAGTCCATCCCCAATACCATCCCTTCCCAAAACACTCCCATCACGATCACGGTCAGGAGGAGGCATTGGACACTCTCCCACTCCCAATCGATACAAGAAGGAATATAGAATCGAATGGGCCAAAGTGTCCAAAACGCGTTTCCATGAATGTACATGTGCCATTTGGCGATTCTGACCATTCTGGGCTTTTCACACCATCATCAGGGGGGACAGCAAAGACGCCCGTACAACACGCTTTGAGCGCTATGCGACCCCTCCTCGTCGACATTCCATGAGGATTGCTTTCCATCTCGTTTTCATAGCATATGCACTCTTCACGTTGTTTTCACAGTACATACACACTCTAGAGAGCAGTTGATGAGCAGATGCACTCTCCATCTCGTCTTCATGGCATACGCACGTCGTCTTCACAGCACGCACATTCTGCAGATAACAGCTGACGAACCGATACACTCTCCATCTCGTCTCCAAACAACACACCCTCTCCGCATAACAACACACGAAGCAATCAGCACGGCATGACACGCACTCATGAGATGGAAGAGAGCGACACCCAGGAGTCACTCATGGACACCAATCTCGCACGGAGGAGAGGATACAGCAGCATGGATGGAGAGAGCATAGCGAACAGCACTCTGGATTCATCATCCACTCCACCCATCCCAGTGAAATCGGCAATCACTCCCTCCTTCTCATAACAATCGCACAGGATGCACAGGATCAACCCTTCCTTCAACACAGAACAGCAGCAGAGACATACCCGTATCCCTTCCACAACACACCCTTCAAATAGCCCATAGAACACGCGGTGCAGCAAGCAGGACAGTCCTGTATTCAACACGATATCGATGGCCACAGAACAGAGAAGATCAACACCAACACCCATTCTTGCCCTCGGGAATAGCCTAAGCAACTCCCTTCACATGAACATTCATAACCACCATCACACAATCGACCAGCACAGACATAACCCTGCATTCACACCCAACCATCCTCAAAATACGCACAACCTCTTCTCACACATACACCATTCCACCACTTCAAAATCAGCAACATTGGACACAACTCGGAATAGACGAGTGAAAACGAGAGTCTCTTTCCCCCATCCCAAAAACGATTTCTTCATCCTCACAGATTTCTCTCGTTTCATCACCAAATCATTCCATATCCCACACCCATTCCATGGAGAGAATGAAAGGGTGGGTATAGGGAGTGAGTTGGAATGGAGGAGTGAAGAGTGGTACTGAATCGAGTGTACTCTCACACACAGCATGGAATAGATAGAATGAGCAGAGGAGGGGTTGCGATTGGCTAATCATCGCTTTGGCGAAGATGAGAATAGAATGAGAGAGAGGATGAAATGAAATAGAGACTGGTAAAAGGAGAGATCGAGATAGTGTATGTGGTTGGAGAAAGAGCGATAAGAAGAGGAGCGAGAATCGATCGATCGATTTGCCCCTGTTCAGAATCGCGTTTGGGGTGACCTCTCCGTTTTCGCTGGAATGTGGCCCAATGAGTTTGTGTGAGTGATAGAGTGTGTTAGTGATGGAATTGACGTAGATCGTGTGATGAAGGGGTGAGTGTGATTGTGTGAGAAACAAAGAATGGATAAGGAAAGGAAACCAATGAAAGTGGAATGAGAGCGGTAGAAGTCGTTGTGGAGCCGAAATGAGAATTGAACCCCATACCAACCACAATTCGTTCAATTCCGCATAGCAGGCATCGCACAGATATCAGGATGCACGCGCTGTCAAAGGATAGGACTCGATGACAACACGCTGTTGAATTACCACCATCCTGTCCATCACCGACACAAGAACGCACCAGTCATCAACACAGAACTCTCATTGCAACCACGAACCAACCCATCTCGCCGAACGCCCTTCTCAATACTCCATTCTCTTCCATCCAGTCCATCCAACACCAAACCATTCAATACTCGCCTCTTTCAAGCTGGCTGGGGATCTAGACTCGCCACACTTCCTCCCCTCATTTATGAACTCAACTCGCCAAATACAACACTGTGGTAATACAGGAACGCATTCTCACAACAGATCACTGGCGCAGAACTCCAACACGAACATCTCTGGCTTCCAATGCAATCGAATCGTCTATCTTCGCTTCAACAATACTTCCTCTCACTTGACCTCCTCCAGCTGGGAAGGAATCCAGTTTGGGTTTAATCACATTCAATTCGGTCCAATTCGCAATCAACCGTCCCGATTCTTCTTCAGAGACCAACAGCTCCACACATGCACCCCGGAATGGGAAATAGCACAGACAAATCAGCACAATAGAACACTTCAAACAAGAATCCATTCGCATATCCAGCCTCCGAAAGCCACGCTTCACGATCACTCGTCACACCCTCAAATCCTTCCATTCCAACACCTACAGAATACTCTTGAACCAACAAACAAATACTCCCAATACCATCCCAATCGAGCAATCGCTCTCGATTTCCCTCAGAATATAATTATGTCAGTAAAAGATAGGACGCATATAAGCAGTATGCTCCTATCCTTTCAAGACGTGCAACCGGAGAGGGATCAGCAAGAGAATTGCCTCGATTCACTCGCCCCGCCGCAAACTGTGCCTAGGAAGCGTCCTCCCTCCGTGTACCACGAAGATGCACTCCATCCACATTCTGCACTTCGTGAAGAACAAACTCGTCCGATTCCTAGACGCCGTGAAAAGGAATTGGAGAAACCCAAATCCAAGGTGCCTGTGCGTGGAAAGGCAGGTCGCCAAGGAGGGAAGAGTCATGAGCGAGGTGGAAAGCATCTTCGTGTGTATGGATTCTGTGGGCCCATCCGCGAGGTGTACGCGATTGTCAGGAGAGCGTCTCCTCCGACGACGGCCAGAGCAGCGAAGGTCGAGCTCCTTCAGAAGCATAGAAGGAACCCCGTCTACACCATTCAGGGTCCTGGTGTGACGGAAGACGGCTTCGTGACGAGTCTGCGCGAGCTCTTTTCCCCTGTCGCTGTTGCTCCTGCTGTTGCGACTCCTGTTCCTGCTGTTGCTGCTGTTCCTGTTCCTGCTGCAAGTACCCGCCCGACCAGACAACGTGGACGCCAAGCTGGGAAGGGACGGAATACCAGTCCGATGCCAAAGAGAAGGAGGGGTGCAACTCCCGCAACTCCTGCTACTCCTACTCATCCTACTCCACAACAACCCGCTACTCCACAACCCTCACCAGCAAGAAGGCAACACCCAACAACCACCCAGTGGAGACAACCCGTCCAAGTTGTCATCGCGAACGATTCCTGGGGCGTGAACACGGGCATGCACACTGCGCGCAAGAAGGAGAAGGTCAAGTGGAGAGTGGCCACCCTCAACGTCAACTCCATCGCGCAGAAGGCGGAGAGCGTCCGGAAGCTCTGCCTCGACAACAACATCGACGTCTGCGCGCTCCAGGAAACACGCGCCTTCCCTGAGCCCGACCCCTTCCTCGACTCGGAGTACAGCGTCGTGAAGATGTGCCCTCCACAGATGGAGCGGGGAATGCTCGGCATCGCCATGCTCATCAAGAAGCCCCTGCTCTGGGAGGTGCTCCCATACTCCACCTACAACGACCTCTGGGTGCTCGTCAGCAACAAGACCACCTCCGTCATCTTCGTCTGTGTCTATGTCCCCTGCTGCGACAACCTCATGGCGCTACGAGTCAAGAACGGCATCCTCACCAAGCTCAACAAGCTCAGCAAGCGCAGCAATCAGGCGCCTGTCGTCCTCATGGGAGACTTCAACCAGCCTCCCACCAATGTCACGACCTGGTTCCATCAGCGGAAGGTCAATCTCCTGTGGGTGCCCCACAAGGGAGACGCCATCACGCACAAGGGGAGCAGTCAGAGCAAGGGCTCCACCCTGGACTACGTCCTCGTTCCCGAGAAGGGCGTGCACTACGAGCAGGCCATCGTTCACATGGGCCGGAATGAAACCCTGTCGGACCACTTCTTCGTCTGCGCGTCGCTCTGGCTGAAGAAGGAGAGCGAGCCTGCTCCAGAACGACCCCGCGTCAACCGCGAGAAGGTGCTGGAGGACTTCTCTGCAGTTACCGATGATCCTCGCTTCCATCCCTCCACCTGCGCCAACACCTCCGTCGAGCAGTTCACTGAAGACCTGCTGGACGCCATCACGGAGGAGGGCTTCCTCCTGAAGAAGCGCGAGCTGTTCAAGCGCAAGATGCGCGTCTTCAACCACCGCGAGGCAACCCTTCTCGCAAAACGACGCACCATCCTCCAACAGCGAAGACAGGGAGGGGAGAAGACGGAGAGGGACCAGACGGTGCTGAAGAAGTGTCGCCAGCTGCTGCGAAGAGTCACCCACAACCATCGCTTCTCCTTCGCGAGACAACTGGTGCGCACCAGCAAGCGAAAGCCGGCCGCCTTCTGGAGACACATCGATCAACGCATCGCGGGGTCCCATCGCAAGCCCCTCATCATTCGGGACCCTAGTACTGGCCAAATCGTCACCCAGCCGAGACAGGTGGTGGGAGTGTGGAAGAGACACTACACGAACGTTGTCTCCGATGCAAGTGGACGGAGCAAGAACAGACAGTACTGGGAGACGATCCCTCTGACCCCCAACCCGAACAGCAAGCTGAAGGACAGCGAGGAATGGGACAGTGAGATCACCGAGTATGAGGTGGAGAACGTGGTGATGGCGATGGGCAACGGGAAGAGCACGGGCGATGACTGCATTCCTGTGGAGGTCTACAAGAAACTGCTGCGCAACCGCAATAAAACCCTCACCTGCCACATCAACCAGCTGTTCGACGGCCACATCCCCGAGAGCTTCATGACCTCGCAAGTCATCTCGCTGCATAAGAAGGGCGATCCGATGGACGTGGACAACTACAGAGGCATCAGTCTGATGAACGTCATCCTCAAGATCGCCTGTGCCGTGGTGGCCAACCGCATCACCCATGAGGTGGAGACCGACCACCTTCTCACGCCCGCACAGGCCGGCTTCCGTCCCGAAATGCAGTGCACGGGACACGTGTCCGCCCTGCTTGAGACGATCAACCGCATCCAGAGCAACCTGACCGGAACGGGTCGGAAGTGGTTCCACGAGGGAGAGCACGCGTGGGTGTGCTTCGTGGACTTCAAGAAGGCCTACGACTCGGTTCCTCACGAGGCGCTGCTGTACAAGATGCGCACGATGGGCATCGGCGGGAAGGTCTACGCCTTCATCGAGAAGCTCTACGCTCACTCCGCCATTGTCGTCAACGCCAACGGCTACACCTCCGAGCCCATTCCTCTGGAGCGTGGGTTGCGGCAGGGCTGCCCCCTCAGCCCCATCCTCTTCTCTCTCTTCATCAACGACATCCTACCCGAGTTCACTGAAAGAGAGCCCTGGGAACCTGCCTGCCCCCACTTCCTCTTTGCGGATGACCTGTGCATCGTGGGGAGGAATGCGGAGGAGCTGCAGCGATGGATGGACAAGGTGACAGAGTGGGCGAACACGTGGGGCATGACCGTCGGACCGGCCAAGTGCGGTGTGATGGTGGTTCCACGCATCGACGCCATGCTGGAGAACCCCTCTCCGAAGAAGTCGAAGAAGGAGCGCTCCTCCAAGGCGCGCATCAGCGAGGAGGAAAGGATCGCTCTGGAGAAGGAGATCAACGAGAGAGAGTGGATGCTGCAGGGAAATCGTATTCCCGTGGTGAAGGAGTACAAGTACCTGGGCGTGGTGATCCGAAACGACCTCAATCGCTCCCGCATGATCGAGGCCCGCATCCTCTCCGCCACCTCCGTCCTCAACCAGATTCAGTACCTGCTGATGAACCCCTCCATCCCCGCCTCCCTTCGTGTCCGCATCCTGAAGGTGAAGTTGATCCCTGTCCTCCTGTATGGCGTGCAGGTCTGGGGCGGAGTGAAGGAGGATGATGCTCGCGTGCAGCGCCTCGTCAACCGAGCGCTCAGCATGATCCTGCAGGGCTGGTCGGAGAAGAGCGTCTCCACGATGACGCTGCTGCTGGAGCTGGGACTGGAGCCCATCCACGTGACGGCCCTCATTCGGAGAATGGACATGTTCATCAGCGGTCGCTACACCAGCGCCATGCTGCGCAGTCTCATCGACTCGCGAAAGGCCTTCTCCACCACCCAGCAGACCTTCATCAAAACCACGGAGAGGGTCAGTGGTTCCTTCGTTACCATGATGAAGGAGTTCGATCTGGGGGATGAGGCGGTTGACCGGGACCTGGAAGCGAGGGAGCACGCGCGTCTGAACAACCGTTCCAAGAATCAGGAGCGGGAGTTCGTCTGGAAGTACTACAACGACGAGCGCGTCCTCGACATGGCGGTGTACACCTGGCTGAAGATGCTGAGTGAGGACAAGACCCTCAGCCTGAAGGAGTACATCTTCCAGGGCTGCGTGAGGAACCACTGCTACATGGATGCGTGGTACGAGCATCAGGAGCTTGGGAGGGGGTTCCAAGTGATGATGCGCATCCGAGTGGGCGCGTGGGAGCCAGCATCGAGGCTGAAGAAGAACGGAGGTCTCCTGCGTCACTGCCCCTGCTGTATGAGACGCGGTGGAGAGACCCTTCGCCACTACATCCTGGAGTGCTGGACGTTCCGCGAGCAGAGGGAGGTGATGATGAGAAACCTCCGGGAGAGGCTGAACCTAGTGGATGAGGATAAGATTACGGAGTACATCCTGAAGGCGCTGGGGATGCGGCAGTGGGAGCGCATCGTTCGTCCGGAGGATGAAGAGAAAACTCTGGAGGTAGCTAGGAACAACTACTCTGTGAAAGAGGTTGTGGATGCCCCCTCCCTGCAAGCCAAGAGGAGCCATAAGCATAAGCTTGTGGTGTCCTTGCAGAAGTGGGAGGGTACGAAGAAGGAACAGATAGAGGATGATGAACGAGAGAAGGTGACCCTGGCTGCCGTGGAGCTGGCACGGTATTTGCAGAACACCAACCCCATTCGAATGCAGTTGTTGAGGGATTTGCTTGTGGAAAACAACCGCATTGGAAGAGGAGGTGCGAGAGGCAGAGCAAGAGCGATAGGGGGCAGAAACGGCAACTCTGAACCGTGAAGCAGCTCAGCTTCGGCAATGCTGATAGTATGAAGGAGTGTGTTTGTTTTCAAGCAACCATGCATGTAGTAGGACAGCTAGCGACCCTGTTCACATCGAATGTCTCCATACAACACGGATCAGCAGACATCATCAATTGCCACTTCAGCTGCTTGCATTAGCCGAATCACATAATTGCTCTTTTCATCATAGTAGTCTTAGAATTACCCATTTCAATAGAAGAAGGAGAACTGAGTAGACAAATGCAGTACGGAAACTATGTTTTCTGCCCATTTCCCGTTCCAAATAGAATTCTTCACATACGAACAAAGATCATCGCGATGCCCATCCAACTCCATCGGAAAGGAGATTTGAACTCCTCCCAGCCGTATAGCATCACAGAATGCAGTAGAAGAGTTCTCCTGCTAATGCAATTCTGCATCGCCAACTCCTCCACGATTTGAAGGTACCCCTAGCCTTTCATACGTATAGGCAATCAAACCACACAGAGAACAGGTAGAATAAAGCATAGTCTGAAATCGAGAGTCATGGAATCGAGTCTCTTTCCCCCATCCCAAAATCGATTTCTTCATCCTCACACTTTTCTCTCGTTTCATCACCAAATCATTTCATATCCCATACTCATTCAATGGAGAGAATGAAAGGGTGGGTATAGGGAGTGAGTTGGGATGGGGGAATGGAGAGTGGCACTGAATCGAGTGTACTCTCACACACAGCATGGAATAGATAGAATGAGCAGAGGAGGGGTTGCATTGGCTAATCATCGCTTTGGCGAAGATGAGAATGGAATGAGAGAGAGGATGGAATGAAATAGAGAATGGTAAAAGGAGAGATCGAAATAGTGTGTGTGGATGGAGAAAGAGCGATAAGAAGAGGAGCGAGAATCGATCGATGGATTTGCCCCTGTTCAGAATCGCGTTTGAGGTGACCTCTCCGTTTTCGCTGTAATGTGGCCCATTGAATGTGTGTGAGTGATAGAGTGTGCTAGTGATGGAATTGGGGTAGATCGTGTGATGAAGGGGTGAGTGTGATTGTGTGAGAAACAAAGAAAGGAGAAGGAAAGAAAACCAATGGTAGTGGAATGGGAGCGGTAGAAGTCGTTGTGAGGACGAAATGAGAATGCGCAGACGGCGCCTGGAATAGGCTGCAGAAACGGTATGTGCCCGCGCGTAGAAGACGAAATCGCATCACAGAATGCTAGCAGTGAAATCCCTACCGCAATTGCGACGAAAGACGCGTGGAATCGTCAAATCCAAAGTCAAATCAATTCATGTAGAATAGACAAAGAGGAGGAGATGGAATGGTGAAGGAAAGAATGGAAAGTGGAAACGGAGAAGATATCTGAACTTCAGAATCTAAGAAAAAAAGAATCCTATCGCCAGAATGAGAATGAAAATGGGCGATGGAATGAAGAAAGAGCTAAAGAAGGTGGGTGGGAGGCCTATGACGGGTAGATTGCGTGTAGGTAAGTGATGAGCATTGTTTGCTCAAAAAACGCGTCATACAAAAAGAGAAATGCATGTATGAGCGAAGATGGTGGGAGGGCGGCGAGAAGAAAACTGGAGATGAGGAAATCGATGAAGACGGTGGGAGGGATGCTAAAGGTTTGTGGTGACTAAGGAGTAGAGCAGAAGAGATCGACGGCGAGGTCTACGGCCAGAGCGACGGCGAGGTCTGCAGCAAGGGCAAGGGCAAGAGCGAGCAAGAAGACAGACGAGGAGATCGACGGTGAGGTCTACGGCCAGAGCGACGGCGAGATCTGCAGCAAGGGCAAGGGCAAGAGCGAGCAAGAAGACCGACGAGGAGACCGACGAGGGGACCTATGGCGACAGCGACGGAGACGGCGAGATCTGCACCCAGAACATCGGCGAGAGGAACGGCAAGACCAACGAGAAGAGCGAGCCAGAAGAGCGGCGTCGAGACCTACCCGAGTGGGGGGAGACCCTCGCGTCAGAGACCAGACGGACTCGTGGACTCGTGGGATCTGAGGGACCAGAGGACCCGGGGACTGAAGGGATACGTGAGTGGTGAAGAACCCACGGTAGGGCAAGACGAGAGCGAGGGGCGAGACGAGAGCGACGAAGCGAGCTTGATGGAGCAAGGGAAGAACGGAGTCTGGAGGACGAAACAAGTCTGGTGAAACAAGCCTGTCAAAGCATTCTGTCGAGAGAAGCCTGCCGGAACAAGCAGTCAAGGCAAGTCAACGGAGAAGACGAGTGAAGTGTACTGGAGAGAAGGTGGAGTGCGCCGGCACAACCCTAATGGAGCGTCGACCCGAGTACTTGGGCCCCCGCGGCGCGACAGCGGGGAGAAGGAGGAAGGAATCCTGTTGCCGAGAAGACAGTGGAGGAATCAGGTTGCCGAGAAGACAGTGGAGGAATCCTGTTGCCGAGAAGACAGTGGAGGCAAGCCAGACCCCCGGACGAGACGGACTCTACAACACGGAAGAAGCGAGCGCAGCGAAGGAGAGAGCGCGCCCGCGCACAAGAACTCGAGGGCAACAACGAGTCGAATGGTTGGGCCCCCACAACGAAGGAGCCGAAGGAGCCGAAGAAGCCGAAGAAGCCGAAGGAGCCGAAGGAGCCGAAGGAGCCGAAGGACGAGTTGCAAGCACAGTCTATGAAGCAAGTACCGATACACGCGAGTGCGCGTCGAGGACGAGCCGAAGAAGCCGAAGGAGGCGAAGAAGCCGAAGAAGCCTAAGGAGGCGCAGAAGCCGAAGAAGCCGAAGGAGGCGCAGAAGCCGAAGAAGCCGAAGGAGCCGAAGGAGCCGAAGGAGCCGAAGGAGCCGAAGGAGCCGAAGGAGCCGAAGGAGCCGAAGGAGCCGAAGGAGCCGAAGGAGCCGAAGGAGCCGAAGGAGCCGAAGGGCGAGCCGCGAGCACAGCCTATGGAGGACATACCGATACACGCGAGTGCGCGTCGAGGACGAGCCGAAGGAGACGCAGAAGCCGAAGGAGGCGCAGAAGCCGAAGGAGACGAAGGAGACGCAGAATCACACTACACAATGGCCGATAGTGTTTGTGCCGGAGGGACAGTGGAGAGGACGCGGCGGACCGCCAGACCGAGGACGGTGGGGACAGCGTGTTCTTCGTGGCCAGAGGGTGTCCCAAGGGATTTCTCGCTTGAGGCGTCAAAGGCGCCCGTTCTTTTTCACCAGAAATGGTGTTTTTTGGGATGCCTGTTGGTCTTGGCTTGGGGCGAGACCACGAACCGCACTATGGCAGACGGGAGGGAATGGTACTCATGCCGTACGATCCGCTGTGGGTTGGGCAATTGGCAGGACTGCGGGGCAGGACTGTGGAACCGGCGGCAGGCCCACGGGGTACTCGCTGTCACAGGCAGTATTCCTTTAGGCGGCAGCCCGAGGTTACTCAGCGTGGCAAGGGCGTTACTACCCAAACGTGTTTTTTACCTCGAGGGAGGAGGGCGCAAGCCCGGTCAGTGGGAGAGGGCGCGAGCCCGTGTCAGGCAAACTTGGGGGTTTTTCATGGGCGTTTACTCAGGAGAGGCGTACGGGCGAAGGGTGCGGGCCCTTCAGGGAGAAACAAGCCTGCAGGTTTTCCGTTAACATTTTGTTTGTTTGTTTTGTTTGTTTGTTTGGGCAACAACGAGTCGAATGGTTGGGCCCCCACAACGAAGGAGCCGAAGGAGCCGAAGAAGCCGAAGAAGCCGAAGGAGCCGAAGGAGCCGAAGGAGCCGAAGGACGAGTTGCAAGCACAGTCTATGAAGCAAGTACCGATACACGCGAGTGCGCGTCGAGGACGAGCCGAAGAAGCCGAAGGAGGCGAAGAAGCCGAAGAAGCCTAAGGAGGCGCAGAAGCCGAAGAAGCCGAAGGAGGCGCAGAAGCCGAAGAAGCCGAAGGAGCCGAAGGAGCCGAAGGAGCCGAAGGAGCCGAAGGAGCCGAAGGAGCCGAAGGAGCCGAAGGAGCCGAAGGAGCCGAAGGAGCCGAAGGGCGAGCCGCGAGCACAGCCTATGGAGGACATACCGATACACGCGAGTGCGCGTCGAGGACGAGCCGAAGGAGACGCAGAAGCCGAAGGAGGCGCAGAAGCCGAAGGAGACGAAGGAGACGCAGAATCACACTACACAATGGCCGATAGTGTTTGTGCCGGAGGGACAGTGGAGAGGACGCGGCGGACCGCCAGACCGAGGACGGTGGGGACAGCGTGTTCTTCGTGGCCAGAGGGTGTCCCAAGGGATTTCTCGCTTGAGGCGTCAAAGGCGCCCGTTCTTTTTCACCAGAAATGGTGTTTTTTGGGATGCCTGTTGGTCTTGGCTTGGGGCGAGACCACGAACCGCACTATGGCAGACGGGAGGGAATGGTACTCATGCCGTACGATCCGCTGTGGGTTGGGCAATTGGCAGGACTGCGGGGCAGGACTGTGGAACCGGCGGCAGGCCCACGGGGTACTCGCTGTCACAGGCAGTATTCCTTTAGGCGGCAGCCCGAGGTTACTCAGCGTGGCAAGGGCGTTACTACCCAAACGTGTTTTTTACCTCGAGGGAGGAGGGCGCAAGCCCGGTCAGTGGGAGAGGGCGCGAGCCCGTGTCAGGCAAACTTGGGGGGTTTTTCATGGGCGTTTACTCAGGAGAGGCGTACGGGCGAAGGGTGCGGGCCCTTCAGGGAGAAACAAGCCTGCAGGTTTTCCGTTAACATTTTGTTTGTTTGTTTGTTTGTTTGTTTAAGCCGAAGGAGCCGAAGGAGCCGAAGGAGCCGAAGGAGCCGAAGGAGCCGAAGGAGCCGAAGGAGCCGAAGGAGCCGAAGGAGCCGAAGGAGCCGAAGGAGCCGAAGGAGCCGAAGGGCGAGCCGCGAGCACAGCCTATGGAGGACATACCGATACACGCGAGTGCGCGTCGAGGACGAGCCGAAGGAGACGCAGAAGCCGAAGGAGGCGCAGAAGCCGAAGGAGACGAAGGAGACGCAGAATCACACTACACAATGGCCGATAGTGTTTGTGCCGGAGGGACAGTGGAGAGGACGCGGCGGACCGCCAGACCGAGGACGGTGGGGACAGCGTGTTCTTCGTGGCCAGAGGGTGTCCCAAGGGATTTCTCGCTTGAGGCGTCAAAGGCGCCCGTTCTTTTTCACCAGAAATGGTGTTTTTTGGGATGCCTGTTGGTCTTGGCTTGGGGCGAGACCACGAACCGCACTATGGCAGACGGGAGGGAATGGTACTCATGCCGTACGATCCGCTGTGGGTTGGGCAATTGGCAGGACTGCGGGGCAGGACTGTGGAACCGGCGGCAGGCCCACGGGGTACTCGCTGTCACAGGCAGTATTCCTTTAGGCGGCAGCCCGAGGTTACTCAGCGTGGCAAGGGCGTTACTACCCAAACGTGTTTTTTACCTCGAGGGAGGAGGGCGCAAGCCCGGTCAGTGGGAGAGGGCGCGAGCCCGTGTCAGGCAAACTTGGGGGTTTTTCATGGGCGTTTACTCAGGAGAGGCGTACGGGCGAAGGGTGCGGGCCCTTCAGGGAGAAACAAGCCTGCAGGTTTTCCGTTAACATTTTGTTTGTTTGTTTGTTTGTTTTCCCAAAACACTCCCATCACGATCACGGTCAGGAGGAGGCATTGGTCACTCTCCCACTCCCCATCGATACAAGAAGGAATATAGAATCGAATGGGCCAAAGTGCCCAAAACGCGTTTCCATGAATGTACATGTGCCATTTTGCGATTCTGGCCATTCTGGGCTTTTCACACCATCATCATGGGGAACAGCAAAGACACCCGTACAACACACTCTGAGCGCTATGCGACCCCTCCTCGTCGACATTCCATGAGGATTGCTTTCCATCTCGTCTTCATAGCAGATGCACTCTTCACGTTGTCTTCACAGTGCATGTACACACTAGAGAGCAGTTGATGAGTAGATGCACTCTCCATCTCGTCTTCATGGCACGCACGTCGTCTCCACACAACACACTCTCTCCACATAACAACACACGAAGTAGTCAGCACGGCATGACACGCACTCATGAGATGGAAGAGAGCGACACGGCATGACACGCACTCATGAGATGGAAGAGAGCAACACAGCATGACACGCACTCATGAGATGGAAGAGAGCGACACAGCATGACACGCACTCATGAGATGGAAGAGAGCAACACCCAGGAGTCACTCATGGACAGCAATCTCGCAGGAAGGAGAGGATGCAGCAGCACGGATGGAGATAGTATAGCGAACAGCACTCTGGATTCATCATCCACTCCACCCAGCTCAGTGAAATCGGCAATCACTCCCTCCTTCTCATAACAACCGCACAGAACGCACAGAATCAACCCTTCCTCCAACACAGAACAGCAGCAGAGACATACCCGTACCCCTTCCACAACACACCCTTCAAACAGTCCATAGAACACGCGGTGCAGCAAGCAGGACAGTCCTGTATTCAACACGATATCGATTGTCACAGAACAGAGAAGATCAACACCAACGCCGATCCATGCCCTCGGAAATAGCCTAAGCAACTCCCTTCACACCAACATTCACAACCACCATCACACAATCGACCAGCACAGACATAACCCTGCATTTGCAGCCAACCATCCTCAAAATACACACAACCTCATTCTCACACACGCACCATTCCACCACTTCAAAATCAGCAACATTGGACACAACTCGGAATACACGAGTGAAAACGAGAGTCTCTTTCCCCCATCCCAAAATCGATTTCTTCATCCTCACACTTTTCTCTCGTTTCATCACCAAATCATTTCATATCCCACACCCATTCCATGGATAGAATGAAAGGGTGGGTATAGGGAGTGAGTTGGGATGGAGGAATGGAAAGTGGTACTGAATCGAGTGTACTCTCACACACAGCATAGAATAGATAGAATGAGCAGAGGAGGGGTTGCATTGGCTAATCATCGCTTTGGCGAAGATGAGAATGGAATGAGAGAGAGGAAGGAATGAGATAGAGAATGGTAAAAGGAGAGATTGAGATAGTGTGTGTGTGTGGAGAAAGAGCGTGAAGAAGAGGAGCGAGAATCGATCGATCGATTTGCCCGTGTTCAGAATCGCGTTTGAGGTGACCTCTCCGTTTTCGCTGTAATACACTCCACTGAGTTTGTGTGAGTGATAGAGTGTGTTAGTGATAGAATTGGCGTAGATCCTGTGATGAAGGGGTGTGTGTGATTGTGTGAGAAACAAAGAATGGGGAAGGAAAGGAAACCAACGATAACGGAATGAGAGGCATGGGGCTCGTTGTGGAGCCGAAATGAGAATGCACCCCATACCAACCCCAATTCGTTCAATTTCGCATAGCAGGCATCGCACAGATGACGAAATGAATTCCTCATGGTTCTGAAATCAGTGGAGTCTTCAATCCAGCTACTGATGAATGATCAGCAGAAAACTGAATTACCATACCCTTACAACACTACCCTGCTTGTTTTATCTCCATAAGAATGCTTACAGCACTCTAGCAGTGTTACCCAAGGAAGATCGGAATCGTTGATCATCCAAGCCCTTTCTAGCGTCACGAAGACAGTCCTATTAAACCTAGTATATTAGCAAGAGAAGAACGCAATCTCACAGCTGATGAATGGCGCAAGGCTCCAGCGCGAAGAACCCGAATAGGTTTCAATTCAATGGAGTAGCCAATTTCCGTTGTCAGAACCCTTCATTCCTAACACTAGACTTCTTCCAGCAGAGAAGACATAGAATTGGATCGAATTCACAGTGAATAGTCCCATTTCCTCTTCAGAGAGCAACATCTCCGCACATGTTCCACGGATGAGAAAAGCAGGTACAAATCAACCTAGATGAAGGCTACAAATCAGCATTCAATCTCAATTTGTACATAGGAAAGGGAGGGGTCGCGATTGCTTCCTTCTTGCTCTTCACCGAAGATACTCACATATTCACGACCAGATCATCCAAAGACGCCAGAAGTTCACTCTTCCCTCCTAACACTCTTTCGTTCCAGTGAAAGTCCGGTAAACCTAACACTGAGTGAAACTAACGTAGTCTTCACTTCAAATATCATAAAAACATTAAGTAACAGCAAATGGGTAACTTACTTAGAGTACCTCGTAAAGATGTTTTGCCATCTGTTAAGGGTACCCTAAATCATTCCTTTTCTAATTATATAGGACTTCGCATAGCCAGGGAGGGGATAAGTGCCGCTCGCGTGCACGAGATTGCCTGCAATCTCCCCCGGAGCTCCGACCCGAGTTGGGAGGAGTTAGCAGACGTCCCTGATAACTTTAATTACAGCAGGTCTCACGCGGGAGAACTACCGGATCCCGGCTTAATGACGGAAGACCCCTCACGCGAGCCTTCTGCGATGGAGGAGATGACGAGTGTGGAAATTGAAGAGGAGATGGTAATTGTGTCTTCGGAGGAGGAGCCTGCGGAGGAGTCTTCGGAGGAGGAGTCCATGGAGGAGGAGCCTGCAGAGGAGGAGCCTGCGGATCAGTCTTCGGAGGAGGAGTCCATGGAGGAGGAGCCTGCGGAGGAGGAGTCCATGGAGGAGGAGCCTGCGGAGGAGGAGGAGTCCATGGAGGAGGAGCCTGCGGAGGAGCAGTCCATGGAGGAGGAGCCTGTGGAGGAGGAGCCTGTGGAGGAGGAGCCTGTGGAGCAGCCTTCAAGAGTGGAGAACCCTTCAAGAGTGGAGCACCCTTCAAGAGATGAGTCTTCGGAGGAGGATCTTCCAGTTACAGTGGAAGAATCCCGGTGGGACGAATGCCCCCTTCTTCATTCTGGCCCCGCCTCCCCGAGTCTGCTACATCTCGATGGAAGCTACAGCCCCTTCTGCACCGACTTCGGCACACCTCCAGAGCCGGTATTCCTATCCTCCCTTCCGATCGCGGAAACCGGAATGGAGACCCTTTCCAGAGAGAGCACCGAGATACCCGTGCTTCCGATTGACCCCGACTTCCCATCCAATCTCACCTGGCACACGGACGACGCCGTCGTTGCCCCTTTCCCCCACCTTCGCATCTACGGTCTCGATCGAGATGAAGGAGCCCAGCTCAGAGAGATCCTCAATCTCGCGGAAACTACGACCTTTGGTGGGAATGCGCCCATATCGGTGAAGAAGGTCTACAAGGACAAGAGGAACAGCCAAAGGAGGCTGATTTACAAAGTGTGGGGAGAGTGTTGCTTCCAGCCCGCCTTTGTTGAAGCCCTAAGGGGGATTCTGGGTCACTACAACGCCCGAGTCGAGGTCATTGACAGAGACCCGGACGAACGACCGGAGGAGCGCAAGTGGGTACTGGCCTCCCTCAATGTCAGTTCCATCCGACGGGAGAGTCGCCGCTCCGTGGTTGTGGAGACTGCAGGCGAGCGGATGACCCTCATCCAGGACTACATTATGCGGCATAACATCGACTTCTTCGCCCTACAGGAGACGGGAAGAACAGTCGAGTTACCTGGATGGGAGCTTCATGACTACTACCTTGTGGAGCGCACCCCTTCCCGTCTCGAAAAGGGGATTCGCGGCATTGGAATGCTAGTGAAGAAGAACCTACAACCCTATGTTCTTCCAAAGTCGACTTACACCGATCTGTGGGTGCATGTCAATACGGGATGCGGCGTGATGCATGTGGTGAGCGTGTACCTGCCCAACAAGAACATGAGCCAGGTGGAGAATGTACGCGAGGAGTTAACGAAGAAGATCCAGAGTCACAATGCCGAATTCCCCAGTACTCCGCTGATCTTGATGGGGGACTTCAATCTGCACCCGAAGCAGATGGAGAAATGGGTGAGCACACTGGGTCGGGAGATGGTGTTGGCCAAGCAAGCCACTCCTTGCAACACCTACCCGAAGGACGGCACGACCCTCGACTACGTTGTCTACCGTCGCATACCGGGTTTCAGATGCGAATCCGTCGAGGTGGATACGCAGAATGAAATCTCGGACCACCGTATCATCAAGACTTCGGTGCGCATTCCCGTTGTGAAGAAACCACAGACGCGCTTCGTGCTGGACCGAGAGAAGGTGGTGGAGGACTTCAGCCTCGTCCTCGACAGCGACTGTCTCAAGTGTGCTTCCTATCCCACGCTCGAGAAACGGGATGACCCTGCCGCGGTGCTCCGGTTCAACAACGCCATTTGGGACGAGATGCACGCCAAGCAGTACTTCAAGCAGGTGGGCCCTACGCTCCATAACGGTACCCATTACCTGTTGTACTACTCCGAGAGACGACTCCTGGCTTACGCGAGAGTGATCGAGAAAGAGCGAGCGCAGAAAGTCCCGGAAACCCCGGAGGAGAAGGCGGAACGCGACGAGGTTCTCCGGAAGAGGAAGGTGATTCTGAGGAGAGTGCAGCAAAACCGGAAGCTGGCTCTCGGCAGGAGAATTGCAGCCCTCCTGAGAGATGGAAAGCAGAGCCATCTCTGGAACGTGATCCGTGACAGCATGACTACCCGGGCGAAGGAACACATGATGCTGCTGGACCCAGTGACGCGACAACTTGTGACGGATGAAGTGAAACTGTGCAGCATGTGGCGCAGTCACTACGCTGAACTGGCTTCGGATCGAGACAGCCACAGCAAGGACGCCACGTACTGGATGAATATTCCGATCCGTCCTCCGACGTGTGAGGAGGAGAGTGACGTCTCTTCGAGTGAGAGTGACGTCTCTTCGAGTGAGGGCAATGATGGGGAGACCAACGATCTCATAAGGGACGTGGTAACTTTGATGAGACAAGTGGAAGAGGGCTTGAGGGATCCGAGTGTGGGTGTGGCAGCCCTGCTGAAGCAAATGGAGGAAGAGAGGGAGGAAGAGAGGGAGGAAGAGAGGGAGGAAGAGAGGGAGCAAATGGAGGAAGAGAGGGAGGAAGAGAGGGAGGAAGAGAGGGAGCGCAGGAGTGCTGATGATGCAGATCCTGGAAGGAGCGTGTCGGCGACGAGTACATCATCCACGGGCGAGCCAGCTGAGAACCCAGAAAACCCCGATGAAGATGACATCTGGAACAGTCCCATCGACTGGTACGAAATCCAGACAGTCTTAGAGGAAATGAAAAACGGGAAGAGCGCGGGGTTGGATGGTATCCCAGCAGAGGTGTACAAGGCCTTCGTGAAGGACAACCCATCGCCCAGCACAGAGCCGAACCTACTCCTAACCCATGCCATCAATACCCTCTTCAACGGCCACATCCCCGAAGAGATGCTGACCTCGACCGTTGTGTCCGTGTACAAGAAGGGAGATTCCACCGACCCGAACAACTACCGAGGGATCAGTCTGATGCCCGTCCTGTTGAAGATTGTCTGTGCCTGTGTGGCGAAACGACTCAGCAGGGGCTTCGAGGACCGCAACCTCTTCACAGATGCTCAAGCGGGCTTCCGCGTCAACCAGCAGTGCACCGGCCATGTTGCTGCCCTCCTCGAAATTGCTGCGCGCTGGAGATCGACGATTCGGAGCGTCGATGGGAAGATCCGCCAGCCGAAATCGCCCGTGTACATTTGCTTCGTTGACTTTGAGAAGGCGTACGACCGCGTTCCTCACGAGGCGCTTCTTCATAAGCTACGCTTCTATGGCGTCAACGGGAGGGTATACGACTTCATCAGCAAACTCTACTCCAACTCGATAATGCGCGTCAGAATCGGTGACTGCATCTCGGAGCCCTTCCCATTGAAGCGTGGCTTGCGTCAGGGCTGTCCCATGAGCCCCATGCTCTTCGACATCTATATCAACGACATTCTCCCGGAAAAGAAGAAGAGAGACTACCCCTGGGATCCCACCGTGGAGCACCTCCTCTTTGCGGACGACCTCTGCCTTTTCGCCCGAACCAAGGAACGCCTGCACGAATTGATGAAGCAAGTGTCGGAGTGGGCGGACACATGGAAGATGAAGGTGGGAATCAAGAAGTGCGGAGTGATGGTGATCCCTCCTAAGACACAACGGGGTGAAGTATGGGTGAATGACTCTACGAATGAAGACTGGCTTCTCCAAGAGCAGAAAGTGCCTGTGGTTACAGAGTACACCTACCTCGGCCTGGTCATCACAAACACCCTCAGCATGGAGCGAATGGTAGATGAGCGTTGCAAGAAGGCGAAAGCGGCCTTAACGGCCATGCAGCGATTCCTTACCAACTACACGGTGGCCCCCAGCATTCGGATCAACACAGTGAAGGCAATGCTGCTTCCAGTGTGCATGTACGGGGCAGAAGTATGGGGAGGGAATAAGGATCTGGATGGGAAGATGCAGGTGTACATGAACGACGCCCTAAAGTGCATCGTGCAAGGGTGGGGTAGCCGAGACATTTCTGCCGTGACCCAGTGCCTCGAATTCGGAATACCCATGTTGCATGCTCTGTTTCTCAAGCAGCGGTTCAAGGGCTGGTTGTATGGAAAAGACATGAGTGTCGTGTTGGGGGATCTCATAAGCACCCGTAACACCTACCGGGAGGGTGCAGTGGGCCCTATCCATACCACTGAACGACTGGGGAGCAACTACTTGATCAAGCGGGATGAACGCGATAAGGAGCACCTATCGGCGGAGCGACGCAAGAAGCTGGAGATCCTTTTGGAGGAGGCTGCGAAGAGGAAAGCGAGGAGAAGTAGATCCCAGAATCCAGAGCAGAGTTTGAATGGACAGCGTCTGCGAGATGTTGATGGGGAGCAGAGTGTGAATGGACAGCGTCTGCGAGATGTTGATGGGGAGCAGAGTTTGAATGGGCAGCGTCTGAGAGATGTTGATGTGGATAGACTACTGGATGTCGATGGGGAGCAGAGTTTGAATGGACAGCGTCTGCGAGATGTTGATGTGGATAGACTACTGGATGTCGATGTGGATAGACTACTCGATGCCACTCTGAATCCAGAAACACCGTCCGCTCAAACCCCCGGATCAAAGAAGGAAATAGTCACAACCAAGAGCTACTTCCGCGAATTCTTCAACCGGAATGATCTCGAATACGTGGTGATGGAGGTTTGGCTGGAACAAATCCTCAGTGACAAAACAAAGACACTGGCAGAGGCACTGCAGGATGGCAGGTTATGGAATCGCGTCTACTTGGACGCCTGGTTCAGTCACCCCGAGCTGGGAGAGGGATTCCAAGTCATCACGATGATGAGGATGGGAAGGTGGGATCCTGGAGAGAAGCTACGCAGGGACAAGGCAGACGCGGCACAGCACTGTCCCTGTTGTATGCAGTTCGGGAAGGAAACCCTGCTTCATTACATAATGGAGTGCAAGGCATGGGAGAAGGAGCGAGACGCGATGAAGAAGGAGCTATGCGAACAGCTCGAAGTAACAGATGAGTTTATGATGGGGGTCATCGACGAGGAGGGAGAGCCCTGCTGTGAGTCTGGAAGAGAGGGGAAGATTCGCTACCAAGTGCTTCTCGAAAGTGTTCTTGGAATTGGACAGGACCCTCGTGAAAAGAAAAGGGTCATTGATAGTCGGACCCTTCCATTGAATCGCGTGGGGAGAGTAGTCCAGGAGTACCTGCTGAGTGGAGTGAGCATCCGTGAACCCTGCGATGAAGATCACTCCGTTGTGTTTCATGCGGCCATTGCTCTGGCTCGCTTCTTGAAAGCAACCAAATCCAGAAGATATGATATGGTTGTGAAGTGGGTTGGAAAAGAGGGGATTTGGGGCAATTGGAGGAAGACCGTGCGTCCCGGACAGCAGTCCTCGGGTGCTGGTACTGCAAGGGCTACAGGTACTGCTTCATTGACCCGAAACCCAGTCAATTCAGACCCTCCACAAAGACAACCACGCAAAAGAGCTACCATAGCGACAACGAGAGTGGGGAGGCCGACTGATGACTCAGAAGATGAGCAGTCTGCTTTTGGTCGTGGTGGTCGTGGAGGTCGTGGAGGTCGTGGAGGTGGTCGTGGAGGTCGTGGAAGTGGTGGAGGTCGTGGAGGTGATGGAGGTCGTGGAGGTCGTGGAGGTCGTGGAGGTCGTGGTGGTTTTGATGGAGGTCGTGGAGGTTTTGATGGAGGTCGTGGAGGTGGTGGAAGTGGTGGAGGTCGTGGAGGTGATGGAGGTCGTGGAGGTCGTGGAGGTCGTGGAGGTCGAGGTGGATTCAATGGTGGTGGTCAAGTAGGTGTAGATAATGACCGAGGTGGTTTTGATGGAGGTCGAGGTGGTGGTGGTCGAGGTGGATTCAATGGTGGTGGTCAAGTAGGTGTAGATAATGACCGAGGTGGTTTTGATGGAGGTCGAGGTGGTGGTGGTCGAGGTGGATTCAATGGTGGTGGTCGAGGTGGATTCAATGGTGGTGGTCGAGGTGGATTCAATGGTGGTGGTCAAGTAGGTGTAGATAATGGTCGAGGTGATCGTGACGTTCCAATACACGAGAGTAACCAAAGAACAGACAACAACCCCACAACCCATTCTGACCATCCTAACCCAAATGCCATGGAGAGTCGCGAACAGAGGACGCTTAGAGATGAGCTAGAGCAGCAGCGGCGCGACCTGTTGGAGATGCAAGACCAGCATCGAAGAACAGAACGGTTGGAAAGGCAAAACCAGCATCGAAGAACAGAACGGTTGGAGATGCAAAACCAGCATCGAAGAACAGAACGGTTGGAAAGGCAAAACCAGCATCGAAGAACAGAACGGTTGGAAAGGGAAATCCGGGATTTAAGAACCGAACTGTTGGAAAGCCTAAACCAGCATCGAAGAACCGAACGGCTGGGAAGGGAAATCCAGCAGCAAAGAGTCGAAATACTGGAAAGGGAAAACCGACATCTAAGAGAATTGCTCGAAAGACAACAGCAACATCCTAGATACAGAGAAGCGGACACGGAGCGACACAAGCGCAATCGCGTGCATTAACAACAATATGTTCTGTTTCTTGTTTCATACGCTATTTCATCCAGGGAAGAACCCGATTCCACATAATACTGCATTCTAACTGGAATGAAGAACGAGAACGAAGGATTATCGACATAACGGAGTTGAATGCAAGAAATCGAGTTGGACAACTCAATTATGGACCACATTACAAAGAAGTCGATCATCGCGATTAGCAACCTTCATGCCCTCGGAAATAGCCTAAGCAACTCCTTTCACATGAACATTCACAACCACCATCATACAATCGACCAGCACAGACACAACCCTGCATTTGCAGCCAACCATCCTCAAAATACACACAACCTCATTCTCACACACGCACCATTCCACCCATTCAAAATCAGCAACATTGGACACAGGTCGGAATACACGAGTGAAAACGAGAGTCTCTTTCCCCCATCCCAAAATCGATTTCTTCATCCTCACACTTTTCTCTCGTTTCATCACCAAATCATTTCATATCCCATACTCATTCCATGGATAGAATGAAAGGGTGGGTATAGGGAGTGAGTTGGGATGGAGGAATAGAGAGTGGTACTGAATCGAGTGTACTCTCTCACAAAGCATGGAATAGATAGAATGGACAGAGGAGGGGTTGCATTGGCTAATCATCGCTTTGGCGAAGATGAGAATGGAATGAGAGAGAGGATGGAATGAAATAGAGAATGGTAAAAGGAGAGATCGAAATAGTGTGTGTGGATGGAGAAAGAGCGAGAAGAAGAGGAGCGAGAATCGATCGATCGATTTGCCCCTGTTCAGAATCGCGTTTGAGGTGACCTCTCCGTTTTCGCTGGAATGTGGCCCAATGAGTTTGTGTGAGTGATAGAGTGTGTTAGTGATAGAATTGGGGTTGACCCTGTGATGAAGGGGTGAGTGTGATTGTGTGAGAAACAAAGAATGGGGAAGGAAAGCAACCGAATGAGAGGCATAGGGCTCGTTGTGAGGACGAATGAGAATGCGCAGACGGCGCCTGGAATAGATAACAGAAACGGTATGTGCCCGCGCGTAGAAGACGAAATCGCATCACAGAATGCTAGCAGTGAAATCCCTACGGCAATTGCGACGAAAGACGCGCGGAATCGTCAAATCCAAAGTCAAATCAATTCATGTAGAATAGACAAAGAGGAGGAGATGGAATGATGAAGGAAAGAATGGAAAGTGGAAACGGAGAAGGCATTTGAACTTCAGAATCTAAGAAAATATGAATCCTGCCATCAGAATGAGAACGGAAATGGGCGAGGCAAGGAGAAAGGAGTGAATGGAGTGGAGGCGAAGAAGCGAGTAACGAGATTGAAGGTAGGTTGGCAATCACCGCTGTAAATAGGAATGAGGTGCTGAAGAAGGAACGTGGGGGCAAGGAAATGCCCAAAAGAATGTCGTGCATAAAAGAGTGAGAATGCAGACAAAAGAAGGTGGGTGGGAGGAATGGTAAGAAAAGAAATGGAAAAGATGGTGGGTGGGAGGCCTCTGACGTGGAGATTGTGTGTGAATCAGTGATGAGCAATGCTTGCTCCAAAAAAGGTGCCATGCGTAAAGAGAAATGAAAGCAGGACCAAAGATGGTGGGTGGGCGGCGAAAAGAGTGTGACGAAGATGTCGATGAAGACGGTGGGAGGGAGGCTAAAGGTTTGTTGTGGCTGAGGAGTAGAACGGGAGGAGGTCGTGCGCGGCGACGAAATGAAGAGAAGGTTAAACGGAGTAAAAACCCGAACTGGGCAACGAGACCTAAGGCGAGACGGAGTCCTTAATCAAGACACGAAGCGAACTTGAGCGAGTCTTCAGCGAGTCTTCAGCAAGCCTTCCATCAAGGCCTCAGCGAGCCTTTCAGCAAGGCCTCAGCGAGCCGGACGGAGACAAATCGAGACGACCCGGGTGGGGCAGAGGGTGAAGCGGGAGAGCAAGCCAGGACGAAAGCAGGACGAGGGACGAGAGCGACGGGGAGAACGGGACGCGACCTGACAAGACAGACCAGGAGGAGCCAGGGACGGGGCGAGTCTCAACCAAGTAGCGAGTGTGATCCAGACACGGCGGGCAGAACCTGAGGACGATCCAGACAGACCCAGGGAGGAGTAACCTCGTAGAAGGCGCGAAGCCCACGACGGCCCAGCACCGTCCGGTACGGTTGTTCTGTGCAGTGCCGCTCAGTTCCACACGCAAGCCAGTAGCGTGCCAGCAGCGGGCCAGCAAGGCAACACGAGCCTCGAGAGCCACAGCGAACAGGGGAGGGAGCGACCACGAAGACGGAGGCGGTGGAGAAGACAGGACGCAACCCGACCCAAGACAACCCAAGAGCGGACGAAGTCGAGAGACAATCCCGGACAAGAGCAAGACCACGACGCGACTCGAACCGGACAAACCCAGACCCAAGACAAGAGAAGGAGACCCCGACCAAGACCCGATGCAGCAGGTACGCCGTAATCAAGACGGGAAACGACGCCAAGCAAGACGACCAAGAACAAGCAAGACGCAAGACAGCGGCAAGACACGCCACGGACACCAGGCCGAGGACCGAAGCCCAGGCAAGGCCAGGGAGGACTCACCCAGTAGGGAAACAGCACTAGCACAAGCCCTCGAGAACCCTCCACGAGTCGCTACGAGTCGCCACGAGTCGCCACGAGTGAGTCGCCACGAGTGAGTCGCCACGAGTCGCTACGAGTGAATCGCCACGAGTGAGTCGCCACGAGTCGCTACGAGTCACCACGAGTCGCCACGAGTCGCTACGAGTGAATCGCCACGAGTCGCCACGAGTCGCCACGAGTCGCTACGAGTCACCACGAGTCGCTACGAGTGAATCGCCACGAGTGAGTCGCTACGAGTCGCTACGAGTCGCTACGAGTGAATCGCCACGAGTGAGTCGCCACGAGTCGCTACGAGTGAATCGCCACGAGTGAGTCGCCACGAGTCGCTACGAGTGAATCGCCACGAGTGAGTCGCCACGAGTCGCTACGAGTCACCACGAGTCGCTACGAGTGAATCGCCACGAGTGAGTCGCTACGAGTCACCACGAGTCGCTACGAGTGAATCGCCACGAGTGAGTCGCCACGAGTCGCTACGAGTCACCACGAGCGAATCGCCACGAGTCGCTACGAGTCACCACGAGCGAATCGCCACGAGCCAACACAAGAGCCAACAAAACCCCAGCAAGCCACCGGGTATCTCCACGCGGCCACAAGCCCCACAAGCCGTCACGAGTCTCCCCAAGGAACCCACGACACGAGTCGCAAAATGGCCCCAACCCACCGCAAGCCCCTGGAAGCCGCAGCGAGCCGCCGCAAGCCACCGGGAGTCACCGCAAGTGACTGCGAGTCTACCCGACCCCCCAAGAACCGCGAGGCACCAGCCAGCCGCGAGCCCCCACAAGACCGACCCGAGAAGACAACCGCAAGACAACCGCGAGCCGACCCGAGCCCCCACAAGACCGACCCGAGAAGACAACCGCAAGACAACCGCGAGCCGACCCGAGCCCCCCAAGGGGGACCGCGAAGCACCACCCAGTCGCCACGAGCCATCACGAGCCCCCACGAGCCACAGCGAGTCGCCGCAAGACAACCCGCGAGTCGACCCGAACATCCGCAAGGAGCCCGCAAGACACCAGCCAGCCCCCACGAGCCCCCACAAGCCGTCGCAAGCCTCCCGCGAACCACCGCGAGACGACAGCGAGACAACCACGACCCGACCCGAACCCCCCAAGGAGACCGCAAGACACCAGCCAGCCACTGCGAGCCACCACGAGCCACCCGCAAGGCCGACCCGAGAAGACGCAACGAGCCGCGGCCCGGACCCCAGACGCGACGAGGGCGGACTAACCAAGTAGAATCCCAGACGCGACGCAGCCACCGAACAAGACCGCAAGCGAGACGAGTCGCGGACGACACACGGAAGAAGGAACCCGACTCCGCTGGGTTGGACATCCCCGGCAGAAGGAGCCAAAATTGGATTCGCAGTGACTAGTATGCCTAGCACAGTCTAGCATCAAGCCACGCGGGCATTGTGGGAGCACCCCAAGGGCACTACTCCTCATTTGAGTTCGGCGAGCGCCGCCGAGGGGCCCTAAGCGTAAAGCATGGGAAGAGTGACCACCCGTAAAGGGAGACGTCCGTGGTTTAACAAACACGTTTGTTTGTTTGTTTGTTTGTTTGTTTGTTTGTTTGTTTGTTTGTTTGGGTGTCCCGAGGGATTTCTCGCTTGAGGCGTCAAAGGCGCCCGTTCTTTTTCACCAGAAATGGTGTTTTTTGGGATGCCTGTTGGTCTTGGCTTGGGGCGAGACCACGAACCGCACTATGGCAGACGGGAGGGAATGGTACTCATGCCGTACGATCCGCTGTGGGTCGGGCAGTTGGCAGGACTGCGGGGCAGGACTGTGGAACCGGCGGCAGGCCCACGGGGTACTCGCTGTGTAAAGGCAGTATTCCTTTAGGCGGCAGCCCGAGGTTGCTCAGCGCGACAAGGGCGTTACTACCCTAACGTGTTTTTTACCTCGAGGGAGGAGGGCGCAAGCCCGGTCAGTGGGAGAGGGCGCGAGCCCGTGTCAGGCAAACTTGGGGGTTTTTCATGGGCGTTTACTCAGGAGAGGCGTACGGGCGAAGGGTGCGGGCCCTTCAGGGAGAAACAAGCCTGCAGGTTTTCCGTTAACATTTTGTTTGTTTGTTTGTTTGTTTGTTTGTTTCAGCCGCGACCCCGGCTACTGGAAGAGCTACGAGAACCTGCACCTGAAGGTGATGCAGCCCGGCGAGCTGACGGTGGAGTCGCTGGAGGGCTTCTCGAACCGCGGGCTCGTGGCGAACCAGCCGAAGGCCTTCTACCTGGACGACGAGAACGCCGTGAGCGGCTACTCGACGCAGGACAAGGTGCATCTGGTGCTGAGCGGCCAGGACTGCGCCGACGCGAGCGCGTACGTGTACACGGCGTACGTGGAGGCGGGCCACTTCCAGTTCACCCTTAACCTGCCCGAGGCACTGGCGGGATCGGTGTACCGACTGTGCTACGCCTTCGGCGCGGAGACGCCGGTGCAGACGAGCAGCACGGTGGTGGTGAAGTCCATGCCGGGCTTCGTGGGCGTGCTGGAGGGCACGGCGGTGGACGCGGAGCAGAGCGTGAACGCGGTGGTGCTGACCAAGGAGAAGAAGCTGGTGTTCCCGGCGAACAAGGCCATCAGCGACAACGACCGCTTCCTGCTGGTGAAGTCGCAGAGTGAGTGCGCGGCGGCGACGGCGTTCCAGCCGATCAACTCGGAGGGCGCGCAGCTGTACTTCAGCGTGCTGCGCTCGGCGGCGGAGGAGGTGAACACGGAGCTGTTCGGCTGCATCAAGTTCAACGGCGAGCCGGCGCTGTTCCTGCCGCAGGTGGCGATCCGCGTGAAGAGCTTCGCGGGCCTGACGGCGACGGTGGGAGACAGTGCGGTGCTGGTGCTGACGCAGCCGAAGACCTTCGTGGTGAGCGCGGAGGGAGACAGCGTGATCATCGCGTCGACGTCGTGCGAGGAGGAGAGCGCGGCGAACCGCCTGGTGTTCCCCGTGGTGGCGAGCGGCGAGAGCCTGCAGACGACGGTGACGGTGGGCGTGGAGGGCATCGAGCCGTCGACGCCGCGCGCGTGGTTCCTGTGCTACCGCTTCGTGCACGAGAAGTCGGCGATGACTTCGTTCCTGATGGAGGTGGACGGCTTCACGAGCGCGGAGGCGCTGACGGTGAGCGTGGGCGACAAGCTGAAGGCGGTGGTGAAGAAGGAGAAGCAATACACCTTCGCGACGGCGCAGGGCGCTCAGGCGGGCGACCACGTGGCGCTGGGCTGCAGCTGCGAGAGCCTGCTGACGCCGATGGAGGAGCTGAACGCGTCGGCGACGGCGACGCTGGTGCTGGCGACGAAGCCTACCTGCGCGGTGGGCGTGTGCTACAAGTTCCGCGAGGAGCCGGAGGTGTTCTACAGCTGGGCGATGACGGCGTACGAGCTGAGCAGCCTGAACGGCCAGAGCGCGTTCACGAAGGACGTGGTGTCGGGCGAGCGCTACGTGTTCTCGTTCGAGGGCAGCTCCAGCACGGAGGACGAGTTCAAGCTGGTGGCGGCGAACGCGGACTGCGCGGCGACGCTGCACGACTACAGCGACTCCTTCGGCGCCGTGCTGTCCGACATCGCGGTGGAGGGCGCCATGGACTCGGAGGACGGCAGCTACACGATCCTGCGTCTGGGCGGCAGCGGTGACCTGACCGCGTACTTCCCCTCGATGCAGGCGTCGATGGTGAACGGCAAGTGGACGGGTCTGAACGCGATCCTGGTGGACGGCGTGTACGCCTACATCCAGAAGTACGAGCCGAGCGCGCGCTTCCTGCACCTGACGGAGAAGATCGCGGTGGAGGCGGGAGTGACGCTGAAGCTGGTGCACGCGACGGAGATGGAAGTGGTGGCCTCGCTGAACGCATACCGCGCGAACGTGACGCTGCCGCTGACGACGACGAGTGAGGGCCTGCTGAAGCTGTGCTACGCCTTCGCGGGCGACGCCTTCTTCGCGTACGACGAGTACCAGTTCCGCGTGCGCCAGGTGAGTCCGAGCACGCTGTCGGTGAGCGGCACGCCGGGCCACACGCTGCTGAAGGCGATGAAGAACGTGGTGGCGCTGACGGGTCTGAACCTGGAGAGCGGCGACAAGCTGCTTCTGGTGCAGCCGACGGAGCGCTGCTCGGCGGTGCCCGCGGCGGAGGTGACGATGACGGTGGAGGTGACGATGACGGTGGAGGACGCGAGTCTGGAGGGCTCGTACCGCTTGTGCTACAAGTTCGGTGAGATCGGCATCCAGAACACGGCGGCGGTGGTGGACGTGGTGGGCGCGTCAGTGACGGGCCAGACCTCGGAGTACAACGCGTGGTTCTCAGTGGCGAACCAGGCGCACGCGATCACGTACACGACGCCCAAGTCGGAGGCCTTCGAGCAGGAGCGCGTGCCGTACTTCGCGACGATGGTGAACAGCGGCTACCACGTGACGGGCGTGCTGGACAGCCTGATGAAGCCGGAGGGCGAGCTGATCCTGTACGCGACGAGCGCGGCCAACGCGGTGTTCACGTTCTCGACGGCGCACGCCGCGGACGTGCTGAGCCGCGTGGAGCAGTTCGTTGTGACGATCGAGAACCACCAGCTGAGCGCGGTGACGCTGGAGGTGACGCTGACGACGGGCGCGAGCAGCGTGATGAAGACGGTGACGGAGCTGGTGGACGGCGTGAACCGCGTGGTGTTCGACGCGAGCGTGGCGGGCTGGAGCGCGCTGACGTTCTCGGCGCCCGTGTCGTACACGATCAAGGTGTCGTCGTCGATCTCCATCTTCAACTTCCAGAGAACCTACTCGACGCTGGTGTTCGCGGTGGAGGGCGCTGAGTCCCTGAAGTACGTGCGCGAGGCGTGCAGCGAGGAGCCCGTGGCGTCGGTGGTGATGCCGGTGGGCGAGGACCGCACGGTGAGCTGGCTGTTCACGGAGGGCTCCGCGACGGAGCAGTGGAAGCTGTGCTACGCGATCGGCGCCAGTGGCTTCGTGGGCGCGGGCGTGGAGTTCAACATGCGCGTGGGTGAGGTGACGGAGCTGGTGCTGCTGGTGGGCGCGGCGAACCGCGTGGTGGCGGCGGCGATGTACGCGGCGGGCTTGGAGCCGTGGGACGTGCACGTGCGCGACCTGCTGAGCGGGAGCATCACGCTGGAGGGCTTCCTATTGAAGGTGTTGGTTGGCATGCTCAGCTACGCGGACGTGCTGGAGTAGGCGCGCGTGTGGTGCATGGCAAGGACCGCTGTTTCTCGTTGAATGATACCGTGGTGAGTCTTGCCTCTCTTGACGGTCGCTCTCTGTGATTGACTTCGACATCCGCAATCTGCACAATGGTGGTGTTTCGATTGTGCACATCATGTGTTTCTTGCAACAAAGCAATCACTGTTGGTTGAACTAAGCACTGTGCTGGAATGGAGCCCAGCGGGTTGCTATTGCACCTAATGAGTTATGACTGATCATGATTGATCATGGCTGATGGCTCATGATGGATCTGAGCAGTGTGATTTGTTTCAAATTGTCCCGGTCCGAGTACCAACATGAAGGTGTATGAATAGTACTAGGGTAACCGAGTAACATATGATAGATGATCACTCAAAAGGACGAGCGCGGAAATCAGACGATGTGGTGTTACCCTCGCTGAGATACTGGACGAGGAGGTCGAAGGTCTCATAGTGCATCTTGATAGTCATATTGAAGACCATCGGATTGCAGTTCTCGTTAATCAGGTGTTCAAGCGACCTAGTTTCCATGTTATACTTCGCGACGTGTCGGTGGTTAACCGCCGCATATACAACAGCGCGTGTGTGGTAGATGCGCGCGATCATTCCGTGGCGACGATAGGACCCGGATAACTAGCAGTAGTTAGTACGCACAACTCAAAGACAGTAAAAGGAGAAAGAAAACCAACGTATTTCACCATATGACCAAAACAGTGTTTGCCGAAACAAAAAGAGTGTTCTGCTGCTGCTATACACACCAAATGGGGAAACACTTAGCTAAGGATGAGTGACTACTGCGGTTGTGTGGGTTGATAACCCCAAAGTGATAGATTCGGAGCATAGAGGGCAGACAGTACACAATCAATTGTTTGCAACAAGGAGAATGGAATTAAGCCGGACACTGCTTAGCAAAAGAAGGTCTTCAGTTCACCAATGTTGCCTAATCATCAACTCATTCCATCTTTCTCACAGTTCGTTGAAACATCATTCTTGTAATAGAATGCTTTAGGAAGATAAACAGTAGTGAGTGCTGGTATGTCTATTACTCATTTCTCTATACTACAAATACCATAAAGAGTAATGTGATGAGGATAACTGAAGGAGAAACTATTAGATGTAGTGGTGAGTGAAGTGAGTTTAGGCAAGTCTATTCATCAATCATCATTACCAAACATCACTTCGCATTACAAGGGTAGATGATTCAACATTATTTTTAAAGCGGAATGCACCAATGCCAAGCTGAATGGAAGTCAATTCAGGCAAATCTATTCGTTACTCTCACTTCAAGCAATTCACTCTCTAACACAAGACGATAAGAATAAAGGAATGCACGATTACCAAATAGAAGTGATTTCAATTTCGGTAAATCTATTCATCAATAGTAATAATCATCACTCACTCTTCAATTCCAATGATGCATAGTAGAAATTGTTACTCCAATTATCCATGTCACCCATTTCAATCAATTCCAAACTGTTCACATTCTCAATCTCAATCAATGAATAATCAGAGAATGAATAACTACCAATCTTCAACTCCTTCAATGCATCACAATTCTTCACATACAATTTACGATTTGCATCATTCCCATAAAAGTCCTTTATGAAACTATTCTCTCCAATCATCACTCGCTCCAATGAATGCAAGCCAGTCAAATTCAACACATCTTGATAGAAGAAGCAATCATTACCAATCGACACATTCTTCAAGTTGACATACTTGCTCAAATCAATTCGATCATTTGTTCCATTACATTTGTTATTGCCAACTGTAATTACTTCCACATTCAGAGGAACAGGAGTAACACTCCAACACTCACTAGCAGTAATTGGATACAAAGTGGGAGTGGGAGCAACAGTCGTCGGGGCAACAGTCGTCGGAGCAACAGTCGTCGGAGCAACAGTAGTGGGGGCCACAGTAGTAGGAGCAACTGTCGTAGGAGCAACCGTAGTTGGAGCAACTGTCGTCGGAGCAACTGTCGTAGGAACAACAGTGGTAGGAGCAACAGTCGTAGGGGCAACAGTCGTAGGAACAACAGTCGTAGGCACAACAATCGTCGGAGCGACAGTGGGAGCCACACTCGTAGGAGCCGCACTCGTAGGAACAACCGTAGGAACAACACTTGTCGGGGTAACCACATCCACCTCCACATCCTTCCCCAACTTCTCCTTCAAGTCCTCCACCAACTCCATCATGGAACCCACGCTTCTCACCATCACTCTGTTCAGACTCTTCAAACACTCCCTTGACACCTCAAGCACATCCTTCACATTCTCCGCCCTGATCGCCACATCCACCATCACCAGCGTCTCGCACACCTCCAGCGAGCCAGGAGCAATCGAGATGCGCGTCACATTCTGAATCTCCGTCATGTTCATCACTTCCACCTTCGGCAGAGCGCCCTCCTCGATCGTCACCTCCTCCACAGCTGACAAGCTCACCATCGACACAACGGTCGTGTGGGTGAAAGAACCACCCGGAATGACTACACGACGAATGGAGGCAAAGAACGAAATGTGGAGTCCGTAGCCACTCACTTCAGCCAACCGACGACCCGAAGGCTTGCCAGTGAAGCAGCCCTCAGAGTACTCCACATCACCCAGCGACGGCAAATCATCCAACACCAGATTGAACCCATTCGCAAACGCGCCCACCTCAAAGCGAAGGCTCTCCAACTTGTGCAACCCAATCAACTCTAACGAACCCACGTTCGCAAACGAGTTCGCGCCAAACACCAACTCCTTCAGCTCCCTGAAGCGAGAGAAGTCCACCTCACTCAACTCACTGAAACTGTTGGCAGCAAACACAATCGACTGCGCGAAGGAGGGAATGGCATCCAGACTCGTCAGACCCTCCGAAGGAACCACGAAGTCTCTCTTCCCATTGAACTCAATGGCGAAGGCATAACCAGCAATACCCGCATAGTCCAAGTTCGTCTCATTGTCGCGCATCGGCACCTTCACGTTCACACTCTCACAAGGCGAAGGCGTTCCTTCCACCACCCAGTACCCATCCACCTCTTCCGTCGTCTTCACATAACCCGTCACCAACCCATACAACGAAGGCTCGTACACAGTGCCACTCAGCGTCACGTCCTCCTCGCGCATGTCCTTCACGAAGCGAAGTCGATTCAGGTTGATGGAGAGAAGAGTCAGCACAGGATTGCCTTCGCCGATCAGATTCATCAGACCACCACGATTCGGTCCTTCCGCCTTCAACACCTTGAAGGTGAAGTGCTTGGATTGGGGAATGGAACACAGATTGCCTCCTTCCTCCAACACGCGATTCGCTTCACGCTCGCTCACCAAGCCGATCTTCTTCAAGCCCTCCGCAATATCCGCCATACCCAGGCCATTGCAAACATCCCCTTTCGCATAACACTCCATCACGAACGCGGTAGACAACTTCTCACTTCCTCCAATCATCGCCAACGCTCGCTCACCGGCGTTCACAATCATCGTCACCCACGACAGAGAACAGTTGTTGGGCTTGGCATACTCTCTCAGTTCAGCATCCTCGGAACAGAAGTCGCGATCCATGGTGGTGAACGCAGGCTCCACAGCTTCCTCCTTCGCTTCAATCTCGTCATAGTAGGATCCTCTTCCCGAATGCTTCTGCTCCACATCCATCACTTCATCCAAATCATCCTCAGAGAAGTCAGTAAGCATGGTGAATTCCATCTGATAGGGAGTGTAGGACTGTCTGGAGACCATCTCCTTACAACTCTTCTCGAAAGAATCGAAATGCAATCTACACTTTCATTTCTCTTTTCTCGTGACCCACCTCTTGTATTCATTGCAATCATTCCCACATTTCATGGGAAATGCCTCAAGATAGGAGTCATAGACATCCGACGTGCATAACTCGGTAGACAACGTGAGTCTAAGTAGCAGAACAAGACTAACAATTGTCATCAAATAATAAGTATATGTTATGACTGTAGGAGCAATTACCATGGCAACCATAATTATCACACATGCAACTGACCACTGTACAGCACACTCAGCATTACCTTTTTCTTTCAAATCTGAAATTCCTCTATTCCTGAATCTCCCCATTCGCATCCACCTCTTCGCACACCCTCACAAGCAGCATTTGAATGATTCCCACTGAAATGCACCTAGTGCAGTCCAATGTCATCTTCTCTTCTGTTTAAATGGATAGCAGTTATCTTTCCGATTTGAGCAACCCTCTTCGAATGGCATCACGTAGACAACCCTAGGCAGCAAACAAGATGCTCATAGCACCTCACTCTTTTCAAATACATAGCAAAAGCATCTAACAAAAGCAATACACCCTACCAATCCAGTTTCCTCTCAATAGCACTGCACATGGAAAGCGGCACATCTCACGCACAATCTATGCAATCATCAATACAAAACAACCCAAAACTATCGAGTGAAGGCCCAAAAGAATAATTGGGTCCATTCCATTCACAATGCATTCCTGCAGTACGACTGGGAAACCAACCGCACTGTTTGTATATTTCCTACTGCTTTCCGTCGCACTGTCTATTCCCTATGGTCTCATTTCCTTCTCTTCTCAATGGTGGTACCATCAAGCGATTGTCTTCTACCCCTGTCTGTTTTTTTCGTTCAGTTAGGTGGTACCTCGAATTTCGGGCCGCACTCTCTATCCTCAATGCTGTACCATTGATCACTTCTATTGGGTTGCCGAATATGCGGTTGACAAGAGGCTTCTAAACGCTGATAAGTACATTACCAAACCGTTCATCCTCTACTCCAATGTGGAAAACCAAGGCTGCTCGTCCTCGTTGCTTCTGCTTCTCTATTGCAGTACCTATTCTCTCAGTATGAATGAGAAAGACTTGTTGCGTCTGCTTCCCTCTTCTGATTGGATTGATTCGGTAATCGTGGTAGTCGAGAGGAATGCCGTTCATTCGTAAGACCCTCTTTGCTTCCTATTCTACGAAGTGTCCGAGTTTTCCTCATCGTATCCGAAAGAGGCTACCTATTGGCTTGTTTCTTTCAACAATCCCTTCGCTGTTGCCTCTCACAACAAACACACACGAGTACAGATGAAATCACTTGCAGTTCCTGAACCATCCTCAGCATATGCTCCCTCCCCGCATCCATAAGGAGGCGAAGCTCATGCCATTCTCCTCAGCCATCGCCACCAGCTTCTGGATGTACGTCTTCCCTCCCCTCCACCGGCAGTAGAACAGCCCCATTTCGTACAGGCTCAGCCCCCCCCCACAACACTCCCTACTTGTTATTCCATGCACCTCCGCCCACCGGCTTCAACCGCAGCATATTCATTGCCGCCTCTTTGGGTCACAGGTCCGTCATCGCCACCAGCGTGATCAACGACTTCGTGCCCGTGCACAGCCCCACCGAAATCGTCACCTCATCGCCCATGAAATGATTCGCCGTGATGGTGCAGGCCGTGGCGGGCATCTCCGATTGCGTTGTGCCCGAGATCTTACCCGTCGTGGGGTCCAACAACAAACCAGCAGACAGTGCGGGCGTGAGGGTGAAAACGGAATTGGAGTACATCTCGCCCATCTCAATGTCCTTGATGCTGTTTTGGTATACCAGCTCGAAAACCTCCACCACCGTCAGGTCCGCCTGCAGATCAGCCCTGCCAAGCCTCCACGCACATGCAGACGCGTCACCCATGTTAATGCTCTCCAGGAGGTACTGATTGTACGACATAACGCTTTCCGACGTAAAAGAACACACCGTTAGAGTGAATGCCTTCCTCCTTCTCATACCACTATTCCATAGGCTCATACAAATGACAAGCAAATGACAACTGCAAACAGCAATTCCATTCCATCCAATCCACTCTTCTCTTCAACATGAACACGGACGAAGGAATACAACGATTCACTACTTGCATGCCAGTTCACATAGCCTTCGACATGTATCACGTTACACAGAACGGGGGATAATCCTCTCCTTCACAAGAGCACTACAGAGAAAGAGAACCCTTCTTTCATTCGCATATAGCACACATCCAATTCCAAGGCACGCAATCAACTCGTATAGAAATCCAGAAACAGCAAATCACCACCCTGAGTCAAACAGAACGAATGCTAGTCATCGCAGAAACACCCTCCAATTCCAGATGCAGCATACATAACATTGAAGTCATTCTCTTTCTTCTTCTGTCGATCTTCACACACCCTGCTGAACGCCAAACGATATGAAAACAAACAAGCACAGTTCAAACCCTCACAGCTTTGGTGGTCTTCTTCGCCTGTATCTGAATCGCAGCCTTCCCCTTCACGCCTCCAACCGACTTGCTCTTTCTCGTTCTCAGCAGGATGAACACGGCTGCCGCGATAACCAGAATCACAATCACCACGGCAATCACGATTCCCATAATGGGCAGGCAATTGCCCGTCGCCTTCTGCCACTCGCCGTCTCTCTTTCCCAGCACACACGCTCTCTTCTGCGTGCCCACGTAGCTGCCCTGCATGGCGCACTGGTACACAGCCATCTCACCCACATTCGTTCTCTCGAACACGCCCTCCGGCTGGCAGTAGCCCTTGCGCACCGCCATAGTAACCTCCACAATCGTCTCGCCCGCAGGGTTCTTCCCACGCACTGTGAATGCCCGTTGCTCCATCTCCCTCACAGGCTTGCCCGAGATCTCGCCCGTCGTCGCATCGATGCTCAGACCCTTGGGCAGCGGCGTGCTGCTCTGCATGAAGAACTCTGTGATGATGTTCTTGTACGCTGGCTTGCCGCTGCTCACCTCCGTGTTCAGCACAAACTCCATGTTGCTGTTCTCGTACTGGATGGTCTCAGGAAGCAGGTACTCGCACTTGTCGTTCTTCACCTCGCCCAACACGCCATTCGCACACTCTCGGTACGCGTAGCCCTGGAAGCCCTCGGGACAGGCAGCGGGAGAGATCTGACCCTCGCCCACCGCGGGGAAGTCGCCAACAGCAGGACAGGAGCCCGTGCTCGCAGGCTTGCAGTACAACGTCATGAACGCGTTCACACTCACGTCCGTTGACGCCACGGCGTCCACCTCAAACCGGAAGGACGGGAAGCCCATCACGGCCACGGGCGCCTCCCACAGGTTGCGCGCTCTCTCCTTCGTCGACGCGTTCGTCACAGCCAGCACCGGCAGCGATGATCCCTTCGAGGTGTTTCCGTAGAGGGAGAAACCGAACCGGTAGGCAGCGTTGTTCGTGTGGATGCCGAAGCGGTTCCACTTGGAGCCCTCCAGGTTCTCCACCGTCCACTCGATAAAGGAGCCCACGGCGTTGGCCAGACTGCCGAAGGAAGGCGTCTTCAGCTCCAGCAGCCCTTCCTTCGCGCAGCCCGTCACGGGGCTGGCGTCGATGGAGGAGAAGCTGCCCACAGCCACGGAGCAGTCGTTCACGCCGAACACGCCCGTCGCGTCGAACACGATTGCCGACTGGCCCGGTGCGCGGTGCACTTCAAAAGCCATCACGTTCTTACCAGCCACAGCACCCACCATCGGCAGAATCACGTGGAACTTGGAGAAGGAAGAATCGTGCACCGTCTGCGCCTCCGTGCTCGTGTCAAACCCCTCCGCCAGGTTGAAGCGAGCCACTAAACGACCATTGAAGTACACAGCCACACCTCCAGCGTACTTCACGCGCACGTTCAGCACGGAATAGTCCTCCAGAGACGGAATCTGCACCTCACGGCGGATGTACGCCGTGGTTCCCACGTGGTTGCCCATCGCTCCGCCCTTCACACTCTGCCACTCCGCATCATCAAACTCCATAATCCTCGCTCACCGCATTCTCGCTGTTGAACAGTTTCCACTCGTCGACCTCCACCTGGAACGGCAGCAGCGAGGAGAACACGGTGGACACCCTATCCACCTTGGAAGGCATCTGCCCCATGTCGAAGATCATCTCGCCCAGGTTCACCGTCAGCCACCAGCCCGCGGGGTTCTTCCAGCCGTCTTTCCGCGAGTCCAGCAGCTCCAGAGCGTACAGGCCGTGCGCCACGCAGAAGTCGCCGTAGTTCAGCCCGTTCGCCACCTTGAAGGCAGACACGGAGGACACCACCTCGCCGCTCACGACCTTGCCCTTGTGCAGCTTGTACGAGCCCTCGCTCGGCCACGAGTCCGTGAAGGCCACCAGCGTGATCAGCGACTTGCCGCCCGTGCAGGCCTCCACAGACAGCGTCACCACCGCCGTGCTCACGCCGCCACTCACCTTCTTCGCTTGGATGGAGTAGGTGGCGGAGGGCAGCAAGGATGTCACACGCCCCGAGATCTTGCCCGTGTTCGTGTCGATCGACAGACCCTCCGGCAGCGCGGGCGTCACGGTGAAGTCGTAGTAGAACTCGGAGTTGGGGTACACTTCGCCCATCTCCACGCCAGCGCTGAGCACCAGCGGTGTGGGGTACGACAGCTCGGGCACCACGCCGATGGCGTCCGCGCTCAAATCGATGGAGCTCAGGCGCCAGTCGCAGCTGCTCTCGTCGCCCGTGCCGATGCTCTCGAAGCGGTACTGGTTGTACGGCTTGCTGTTCTCCACCCACAGCTTCTTGTGCTCGCCCTTCAGCGACCACGCCATGTCCCTCACCGTCTTCAGCGTCGTCCACTCCTCTAGATTGTTGTTGCGCGCCCTCAGCAGGAACTGCTTCGGCTGCTGCGTGTCCTGCGTGTAGTACAGGTAGAGGGTCGTCGAGGAGATCCACTCGCGGCGGTCGTTGGCGAAGGTGATCATCCAGTAGTTCAGCGCACAGTAGTACGCGCTCATGGTGTAGCCGTAGTAGTGCTCCGCCGCGTACACGGGACTGCCCTGGATGTTGTAGCTCGAGATGGTGTACGAGAAGACGCGAGACGACGACGGACCGCTCATCAGACGCACTGCGCAGTCGAACACGGAGGCTGTCTGCGTCGCCGTCTGCGCCACGATGGCAATGGCGATGGTGTTGTCTCCAGTCCGAAGGTAGTCAACGGCGGCATTATCCACGGAGGCCACGGTCCGCACGGGCAGCGAGATCTGGTGGTAGAGCACGTCGTTGTAGTTGTTCAGACCGAGACTCGTCAGGCTGAGGTCCCCGTCCACGCCGTTGCGGAACACCTCCACGCCGTTCATGTAGATCACACAGCCGTAGATGTAGCGAAGCGAGATCACGAAGCCCGCCACGCCCTCCAGCGACGCCACGTTGAAGGTCTTCTTGTACAACTGGATCTGGTTGGAAGATGCAGAGAAGCTGCCGAAGGAGCCGCTCTCCCATCCAGCCGTTTCCGCATTGTGCCAACTTGCGGGCAGCACGCCCATCTTGTAGAACCACGATGCCTTCGGGGCGACGGACCACTTCAGGTTCACGATGCGGTCCTCGGGCAGACCCAGGTTGGCGTCGTAGCGAATCCTCCTCTCCGTCCAAGATGGCGTACAGATACAAAAAGGAGGTGCCCTGCCAGTAGACGCTGGTGGAGCCCACGTCGACTTCATACAGCGAGCCGGTCAGGCAGAGCATCGTCGACCAGGTCTCGCTGCTCACCTGCCCGGAGTTGACCGCCACAGCCAGCACCTCCTCCTGTGTGGCTTTGTCCTTGATGGAGAAGGATTCCTGGAATGCGCTCCAACTGTACGTGCGCGTCACTGTCAGCAGCGTACCCGCGCACACCACACCTTCCAGCGAAAAGGAGCCTTGCAGAGTCACACCGCCCATGGTGCTGGTCATCACGAAGGTGGTATTCGGCAGGGCGCAATGCAGTATGCCGGACAACGTGCAGGTCGTCTCGTCCAGCGACAAGCCGGCAGGAAGAGAGGGAGAGACCGAGCAGCCCGTGATTTCCTTCAGCACTGGAGCGATGTGCACTTGGTCATACAGCGCGTAGACGGAGTAGGAGGGACTGAACTGGATGGTGGTCGGCATCTGCGTGTTGCAGGTCATCGGCTGCACTTCGTACAGCTCCACTGTCGAGCCGGAAGAGCCCTCGGTCACGGTCAGACGGTAGGTTGTGTAGAGCTCGTTGTTGAAGTAGCCGTTGAAGATCTTGTCGGAGTTCGCCTCGTAGGTCGTTCCAGACACGCTGATCACCGAATGCCACGCATCCGCACTCCGCGAGCCTTCCCACTGGAAGGACGTGGGGGATGAAGTGTAGGCAGAGGCCGTGAACACACGCAGGCCGTTGAGGGTCGGGCGAGGGCCCGTGAAGCCGAAGGTGATGACGGAGGGAAGCGTGGTGGCGGAGTAGTAGGAGGTGCGCTTTTAATCGAACAGATTGGCGGAGGACAATCCCGTCGCATCGATCGTGACGGGATAGGGGTACACGAAGCAGAGGTTGGAGCTGTCCCCAGCGATGGAGGAAGCGACCGAGGCCACAAACGCGTTGAAGTCCACGACGGTTTCGTTGAGGGTTGGAAAGTGCAACTCCACAGCGAGAAGGTTAGGTGTGGAGGAGGACATCAACGATGCAGGGAGGATGATGCCGTGATACACGGTCGAATCGTAAGCGCCGGTGGAAGGGGTGGAAGGCGTGGCGGCTCCACTGTCCATGTTGTCGCGGAACACCCCCTTCCCGTTCACGTAGGCGATGATGCCGTAGCGGTAGTTGAAGCGCATCTCGTAGGCCGCCATGTTGTCAACGCCCGTGAAGGTCTTGCGGAAGTACTGCGTGCCAGTCGCTGAATGAGCGTCTGTTCCCAGTGTCGCCGTTTCCCAGTTGTCGCTGAAGCTCGCAGTGTTCCAGCCTTCCGCGACGGTGATTGCAGAGGAATACAGTTTCCACTCGCCGTTCATCGGAATTGGGTAATCAAAGGAAAGAGTGAATGACTCTTCGCGATCCTCAATCATCATCGTCTTCAACACCACATTGCCGTAAGGGCCCGCTACAGAAATCCAACTACCCGCCGTCCATGAATCGCCATAGGAGTCCTTTAACGTAAGGGTATAAAGGCTATTCTGCGGCTATTCAAGACAGTACTCATCGGTTCTCGTCTCGTAGTTGGAAAAGGGGTCACTAAACAACAAACGAGTCGAGCCGGAGTAAAGCTCGTAAGATTCTTCACTAGCGTGCATCACACACTTCTTGGTGATGGACACGCGGATCGTTCCCGGAGAACAATCCTCCGATTTCGCGATCACAAAGACTAGAAGTTAGACGGTCAGGATTGGGCGTACCCAAAGTCAGAAAGAAGAAGTCAGAATGGATCGATTCATAGCACTTTTCTGAATTGTGTTACGGTAGTACCAACCACCAAAACCACCAATCCGACACGAGGAGTATCATCACTTCACTGGGGAACACCTCACAGTCACTACACGTGGGTAAGGTAGTTCAGACACGAAAGGATAAACACGAACAAGCTCAATAGAAAGGTGGGTCACGACAATAACAGACACGACAAGATGGAGAAAGACGGCACGATATTAGCATGGGGAAGGTAATGGCAAGCAGTAGAACACGCCACGATGTGAGAAGAAGATGTCATCATAGGAAATCGAAACAGAGCGTATCCACTTTGCCAAGTATACGGATACATCATGTAATGGCTCCACATAGGGTTCCACATCAACAATGCCATCATTAGATCCACCCAGCAAAAGAAACAAAAATAGCAACTATAGCCGCAATACACCCACCGAAATGATCTTATAAGCAGACATACGAAAAGGACATCCATCTCACATCATGAAATGCAAAACAACAGCAAATCGAAACAACGATGAACAAAAGAAACTGCATACAAATCTCAATCCACTACTAGACACGATTACACAAAGAAAAGAGCATCAAGAATAATGGGATTGAAACAAACACCTCACACCCTCTTCCTCCTCCTCCTCCTCCACCTGTCCCACCGTCCTCGTCACCGTGCTCACGCCATCCACGAACTTCGTTCGGAACAGCACATTCGCGTTCGTGAACATGCCCTCCTTCAGACTCACCACGATGAACTGACTCTGACCGAAGTGCTTCCGCAGCATGCGCCCGATGTTCTGCGTGTGGCTCAGGTCCAGCGCTGCGTCCATCTCGTCCAGGATGTACATCGGCGCGGGCTTGAACAGCAGCAGCGACAGCAGCAGCGACAGTGCCAACAGACTGCGCTGACCCCCGCTCAGCTCCGACAGCGACTCCTTCTCCTTCCCGCCGAACGCCACGCGCACCTCCAAACCCTCCAACACGTTCCCGTTGCTCGGCTCCAAACGCGCCGACGCGTCCGGCAACAGCGTCGAGAAGATCGACCCGAAGTCCCGGTTCACCTTCGCGTACGTCGTCGCCAGCGTCTCCTTCTTCTTCACGTCCAGCTCCTCGATCTGGCTCTTGTCCTTCTCGATGATCTCGCGCTTCTTCAGCAGCTCCTCGTACTCGCTCTCCGCCTTCTCCATCATCCCCAACACCTTCTTGTTCAGACGACGACCCAGCTGCTCCTACTCCTCCTCCAACGCCACCACGCGGCTGTGCACCTCCTCCATCTTCACGCGCTTGAAGTCGTAGTCGCCGCCCTCCTTCCCCACCTCGCTCTCCTCGCTCGCCAGCCACTTGTGCTCACTCAACAGACTCGCTTCGCGCCTTCTCCAACTTCGCCTTCTTCACACTGTTCTGCTTCAACACACCCTCCACACGCACTCGCTCACTCGCACATGCCTCCAATGCCTTCTCCAATCCACGCAACTCCTCACTCTGACGACGCGCCTCCTCCTCCTTCTCGCTCGCCTCACGCTTCACCCTCTCGTACTCCTCCTTCACCTCACGCACCAACGCCACCTCCGCCACACCCTCCGCCTTCTCCAACACCTCCAGGTTGTGCAGCGCCAACTCCAACGCGCTCTTCGCACTCCGGTACTTCTCCGCACGTTTACGCATCTCACTCAACTCTCTCGAACTCGCATCCAACTCTCTCGATCTCGCCTCCAACTCACGCTCCTTCGCATCCAACTCGCCACGCACCTTGTTCGCCTTCGACAACAGCGACAACACCGGCGCACCACGATGGCTCGAACACGTCGCCCTCCACTGTCACCGTGTGTGCGTGGATCGCCGGGTTGAACGTCACCTTCCGCGCCACCTCCAGCGACTCGCCCGTCCTGCTGTCCTTCACCACCATGCGGCCCGTGTCCCTCATCTTGCCCATCACCATCACCGCCATCTTCTCGCGCTCGCCCACCGCCTCCATCAACGCGCGGTCCTTCTCGCGGATCAGCATCGCCTCCTTCTCCTGCAACTCCGCGCCCCATAGCTCCTTCACACACATCGTCTGTAGGATGTCCATCTCCCCTCCGTTCCGCGCCGAGATCTCCTTCACCACCTTCCCGTTGCCTGTCATCTCAGCATCCTCACTCTTCTCTCAGCAGTGGGTAGTTGTGCGTCTCGGAGGACAGCACCATGAACTGATGCACGAATCAACTTGGAGGGCATGCTGAGTCACTCGGGTGGGAAGGCTGAGATCTCAAAGCCATGGATGGCCGAGAAGTAGTCATTCAAGGCAAGCACGAGGATCATGCGACGCACCTCCATCAGCGTGTCACTCGCGATGTGCATTCAACAATACAGCTTCTTCTCATCATCAATCACCATGGTACAGCCGAAGAATCAGTGATACGAGATGCAAGTGAAATGGCAAGTCCATCGCTTCAAGAACAACAGTAAAGAATAGATACTCTTCAGAAACACTCGGAATGACCTTCGAATGGGACACACGTCTTTCATCTCCAGCTACAGCCAATTCAAGTGGCATATGGAAATGATAACCCATACACGCTTCAAAGAGCCACTCAAAATGCTCATAGGGTACGAATACACCAAAGAACACATCCACAAAGCCTTCTCCTCAGCACGCATTCAAGCAATCAAGTACCATTCATTCCATCAGATAACACATCAAAACAGTGTAGAGAGCGGATTACCATGTCAGCACTCCGCATATCCGTTTCATACAGTGAACACAACTCACCATCGGAATAGAAATATCAAAAGAAGAAGAATCGACTAAGGAGGCATTGGAACTTCTAGATGAAAGCAATTCGGCAATCCCATGATTTCACGTAGAAAAGAAGAAACCAACTCAGCGTTACAAGCGAGAAATGAGGCAAAACAGGAATTGGATAAAAGCGTCCCTATTTTCGTCAACCCCTTCATTCATTCTGAATCTGGCACATTTCTCTTATCCATGCATCATTCCTTGTTCATGGAATTCAGTACTGTTGAATGGAATGGCAGCAACACGTATCCTTCCGTGATGGAGTGTTCCTGCTTCATGAATGTATTTGCGACTGCTTAACGAGTTTGAAGTGAGATGTTCCGGTCAATCGTGTGTATCCTATTCCTTGCTTTGTAATATTCAGAGTCCCGTGATTGTATGATCTTCTACCACTCCATGACTGCAACTGCAGTATCCCTGACCCTATAACCTGGCTTGCTTCTTCCTGTGTACCCATTCCTCGTTGTTGTTGTCTATCGTGTGTCCGTTGTGATGCAAACTGTTCGAGTCATTGATGTCCTCCACTTCCCCGTGAACGAGCCACTGGAAGAACGCATTCATCCACTTCTCACCCTCTCCACCGTGTACTCTCACCGAAGAAGCACCACACCCCACTCTTCAACTCCATTACGTGCACGTACGGATCCTTCGGTCATGGAGTGATGGGACAACTGCAAGGACTCTTCCAGTTCTCCAGTCAATCCTGTAGATGCGACACATTTCCTGTCAATCCCTCTTAAGAGTACCATCATCAGTCCAGCCAATCGCTCCACGCCCGCCATTCGACGTGCACTCCTTTTCTCTCCCTCACGCATAGACGAAGTACAGGCAGTGTCCAAACCACGAGCAAGGAGGAGTACACACCCTCCAGCCATTCCCGCCAAGTGAGACGTCCATTTCCCTCCACGACATCGACAGGATCCATTCACACCACCAGAGCTTCTTGACGCTGTTCGCCATGAACCTGAGCATCCTCACCAGCAAAGACAGCCCATGAACAATCATTGTGAGGTATTTGTTCAACACATCTCAGAAACAAACACACCACAAACTAGGATTCTTCAAAGTACTTCTCCAGCGCGCCAATGTCTACACCGTGAGGGAACGAGCGAACAGACACCTTCCTTCACGACGGAGGTGCGGTGCTTGAAGGCGGACGGGGAGAGCGTCACTGTCGCCAGCTTCGGCATGTCTAGCGCTGAGAGGATGCAACCACCACCCACGCTGAAGGTCAAGGACACGGGGATACACGAAGGACTTGGAGTCTCCACTCATGTAAGTCGTGAGCGAGGTCAGCTCGGGCATGTCTACGCCTCACATTTCCATTACACACCCACTCTGCAGAACCAGCTCGGAGGCATCGTGATCCGCGAAGGCCAGCGCGTCCTTGCCGAGCCGAATGGACGTCAGTGCCGGCAGGTCTATTCATCACTCTCCTCCTCGTCGCGCACTCTGCAACGCCACATGCCTCGACTGCTGGAACGCCGCACCGCCCAACGCCAGCGACTGCAGCTTCGGCAAGTCTACTCCTCACTCTCTCCCGCGGGAATCACCCTTCAGCTCCAGCGCCGCGGCGGCAAAGGTCCCACTCACCCTCTCCACGTCGCCCAGCTCCAGCGTCTGCAGCGCGTCCAGACCCGACAGCTCGAGCGTGGTGAAGAGCTCGAAGGACCCTGCCCCGACCTTCAGCTCTCGCAGCCTCTCGCAGTCCCTCACCACCAGCGTGCCGTTTCTGTGCGTGAAGGAGTTCTCGCCCACCTCCACCGTCTCCAGACGGCTCAGGCCCTCCAGTCTCACCTCTTGCACGTAGTGGAAGGAGTCGTAGTAGATGGCCAGCTCGCGCAGCGCCGGGTTGTTCTCCAGCACGAACGAGCGAACCGATCCGAAGGCGCGACTGCCCACCTCCACAACCTCCAGCTGCGCGTTGCCCTGCACCGTGAAGTTCGTCGCCATGCGGAACGCCGACGGGTAGAACGCCAGCTCCTTCACCTTCGGACAGTCCTTCAGCGTGAACGACGAGAAGTGCTTGAAGGAGTCCTCGCCCATCTTGATCGTCTCCAGCTGCGCGTAGCCCTCGAACGCCAGCGCGCCCAGCATCATGAAGCACGCGCGGCCCACCGTGAACTCGCGCAGCGACGGCAGGCCCTCGAAGGCGTCCACGTGGAAGCCCTTGAAGGACTCGCTCCCGATCTCCACCACCTCCAGGCGCGAACAGTTCCTCACCGCGAAGTGCGCGTCATTCGCCCGGGTGAAGGACTCCAGGCCCACCGTCAGGCGCACCAGGTTCTGCAGCCCCTCCAACACGAAGGACTCCACGCTGTGGAAGCAGTCGCTGCTGATGCGAATCGTCTCCAGCGCCGGCACGTCCTCCAGCCTGAAGTCCTCCGTGGTGACCAGCGAGTTATACCCGACAGCCAGGGACTTCAACGCGGTGCAGTTCACCACTGCGAAAGTGCCCGTGCTCTGGAAGGATTCCGAGCCGACGGTCACGTTGACCAGCGCAGGCAGGTCCCGCAGCACCAGGCGGTTCGCGCTCTGGAAGCACTTCGAGCCGAAGGAAGCGCTCTGCAACAGCGGCGTGCCCTTGATCGTCAGCTGCTTTCCGTACCTGAAGGCGTCGGTGTCCAGCTCTCTCAATCGCGGACAGTTCCTCACGGTCAAGGCACTCGATAACTGGAAGGAATCGCCATAGACGCGCAGCGAGACCAGCTTGTCCATGTTCTCCACCTTCAGCTCCTCCGCGCTATAGAACGAGTTGACGAACGTCAGTGTCTCCAGAGACGGCAGCTCCTGCAGCTCCACCGCCCTGAACATCCGGCACGACTCGGAATCAAACGCCAGCGTCTTCAGCGCCGTGCAGTTCACGATCCGCGCCACGTCCCCGTCTGCGGCGCTGAAGCTCTCGGAACCGAACTCCGCCGTCTCCAGCCGGCCCAGGCCCTCCAGCGTCAGTCGGGTGGCCTGCGTGAAGCAGTCCGCGTCGATGCGCAGCGTCTCCAGCGCGGGCAGCTTCTCCAGCTGGAAGCGCTTGAAGTGCTTGAAGCTCCCGACCTCCGCCGTCAGCCGCTTCAGCGACGCACAGTTCGACACGGCGAAACGGCCCTCCGCAGCAGAGAAGCTCCCGGCGCCCACCCACACGGACTGCAGCGCGGGCATGTCCGAGAGGGTCACTGCCGTCGTGTTCCGGAACGAGCCCTCCTTCAGCGTGAGGCGCCGCAGGGAGACCGCGCTCGTGAGCTCGAACCGCGCGGCAGGCTGGAAGGCGAGGCGGCCGACGTACAGCTCCTCCAGCGACTCTACGCCCTCCAGCACCAGCGCCTTCGCCTCCAGGAAGGAGTGGTCACCGAACGTCAGGTTCTTCAGCTCCGTCCGGCGGGTCAGGTCCAGGGCCTGCGCCCTCTGGAAGCAGTCCGCGCCGAATGCCACCTTCTCCAGGAACAGCGTGCCGCTCAAATCCAATGTGAAGTTGGACATGACTCCGTCGCCGACGCTCAGGTCCGTCATCGCGTCGCAGTGCGTCAGGCGGAACTCGCCGCTGCCCTGCGCGAAGCTGCTCGCGCCGATCGTCAGACTCTTCAGCGCCGGCAGACCGTTCACGCTGAACTGCTCCGTGTTGACGAAGCTGTGTGAACCGATCGCGATGCTCTTCAGTACGGGCAGACTGTTCAGATCGAGTCGCGTCACGTTGGCGAAGCTGTGCGAACCAATCGCGATGCTCTTCAGTGCGGGCAGAGCGGTGAGATGAAGTGACGTGAAGGCGGCGAAGGCACCATCGCCAATGAGCAGCTCCTGAACGCTGGAGGCGACGAGCGAGAAGGCGCCGGCGGCGTGGGCGAAGCTGTTCGTCCCCACCACCACGCTCCGCAGGGAGTCGAGCTGGGCGAGAGCCAAGTCCCGCACGTCGGCGAAGCAGTCCGCGCCAATGGTCAGTCTCTGCAGCGCGGGCAGCTTGGCGAGGTGGAGGCGAGTGAAGGCGCCGAACGCCTTGTCCCGAACGGTCAATTCCTCCAGGGACTGGCAGTTCTCGACGCGCAGCTCGCCGGCTTTGCGAATGAAACTGCTCTCTCCGAAGGACACGCTCCTGATATGGGGAAGCGAGGAGAGCGTGAAGTGCTCGACCTCCGTGAAACAGCCAGCACCGATCTCCAGCGTCTCCAGCGAGGGAAGGCTCTTCAGGGAAAGGGCGCTGAAGAAATGGAACGATCCGCTGAACATGCTCAGCGTCTTCAGTGCCACGCAGTTCTCGATGTGCAACTCGCCATTCTTTCTCGTAAAACTCTCCTCCTTGAACACGATGCTCTCCAAACTCTTCAGATTGCGAATCCGCACAGTGAGAATGGAACCCAGGGAGAACGAGCCGACAGAAAGGCGTTCGAGTTTCTGAAACGCTCCAAGATCAAACACAGTACTGTCGATGTCGTTGCACTCACCATCGGGAATCACCAACTCCTTCATGCTGGTGGAGATAGTAGTATCATTCAAGCACTCCTTCAGCATTCGGAGCGTCTCTTTGGCTTCTCGAGAAACGGGATTTCTGACGAATGCAAACACGAGAATCAGACCAACAGCCACAAGCAGAAGAGTCGAAATCGCAATGCACAGCGTTCTTCCTCCAAAGCGGCTCTTCTTCTGTCCCATATTCTGGCCCCTGCTGGGAATCATCGGTTCCTGCACGGTGTGGACGATGATAGGGGTTCTAGGGCTCATCGAGGACTCGTTTTGCTTACGGATTCATAACACTCGTCTTCTGCACATATACGCCTCTAGGGTTGGAATTGTACATTCTTGAGAACAAGGGTTGCGTATTTATGGAATGCGACAATCACAGCGTTTCATCGTTCCCATCTTGCGATACGGTGCGTGGAATGTGTCCTCCCCTGAGTGGAATGGATAGCCTCTGTTGGAAGCGAGTATGATGATATTCACCCCTACGTGTTCGGGTATTGATGAACAATGAACTGGGTGTTTATCCTCTCATTCATTCCTGGACAAGGGTTGTTTGTTCAGTACAATTCATGTTGACTCCCACAAGTGCGAGATCCTTTCGATGAGACCACTTGGTCTTCTTCTTTGGTTTTCTAAGTAATGAAGAAGCAGCATTCACAACTATGAGTAGGAATGGATAGAGGACTACTTCATCTACAGGATGCAATACAAAAGCAAGAGACAAATAGTGTATGTGTGAAGAAAACGGCAGGGATAGGATGAAACACTCTTGAACCGTCTGTGATTCTCAGGATGACTCCATATACTCCTTCTCCCATCGTGAGTGCTGTCTTCTCCAAAACACACAATTCCTTTACCAGAGTGTCAAAGACTTGTAGGACTGTTCTTGATGTATGCACCTGCATTTTCAAGTTGCAAGGAATGCTTGTAAGTTCCAAAGCATCCACCCTGTGCTCATTTCCCGAATCCGTTACTCTATGGCTACGCCATTTCAATTTCAATCTCTACAATGGAGACTATGAAGAAAGGAATGCAGCATAACCTTCTTTTCGAGAGTGGCATCCAGTTTGTTCCTTGTTCCCCTTTCACCGTTTTAGAATGCATTCTATCAATTATTGGAGAGAGATGAATCGATGTCCATGCCGCTTTTCCCAGAAACTGCTTGTACAGTTCCATTCAACGCAGTCCAACAGAGGAACATCGTTCTTCTCTTTCCTATTCATCCCTGCAGTCAGAACATTGATTTGGTCTTTGGAACTGCTTTCCCTGTGTTTGTGGAGTGTGATTCTGGAGGCTACAACATTCTCACCGATTCCCATCTCGGAATCATGATGCTGGTGTGAATTGACGCCCTTCCCGATGAGCTGGTGGTTGATGCGAAGCAGACTTGTCCAATGCATCCCAGTATCCTTCATACTCTCTCCTCAGGGTTAGAACAGCATGATTCCATTAGTAGCATTCAAACCATGGGTGGATCTGCACTGGACGTGATGTGCGCTCTGTTCCTGCCGCAGTGGTCAGAGCTGAAGGCGCACAAGAAGCCGATCCAGTCTCTTCTCCCTGCTGGACTCCGCCTTGTCCCCACCGCCTGGGCGTGTCGCCGCTCTCCGTTGCCGAGAACGAGGGCTGTCTCGCTGTTCCAGACGCTGTTCCAGACGCTGAAGGAGGAGCATCCTGTGATGGAGGACAAGACGGTGAAATCACCATGGCATTTGACTGCTTCAACGCGTGTCCTTTCATCCGCGAGGAGAATGGGAAGGCGGCGGAGCGTGGAGTGTGGCGATCGACAGACGGCGCTGACGGTCCGAAGCAGGAGCACGACGCGGACCCCCGTGACGGGCTGTCCGCCAAGGCGAGCGTCGTGAGCAGGGCGATCCGTCCGTGTCTGCGTCAGGGCTGCAGGAGACCGTGTGTGGCGCACGCCCAGCAGACGGCGATCTGGCGGCCATCTGGCGGCAGAAGCGCTGGCTGGAGAAGGTCGACGGGCTGGTGCGGCGCGAGGACTGCTGGGCGACCACTCGAACGAGCTGTGCAGAGGTTCGCTGGGGTGAGTCATCCTCCGCCACTCCATGAGCATTCCCGCGGTTGTCGCATTGGGAGGTGTTCGCTGTGTCACTCGGTGTTGTGGACAGCAGCCGCAGCAAGGTGTGCTGGGTGTTCGACACCCGTCTCCAAGACCGCGTCGAGTGGTGCGTTGCTGCTGGATTGCTTCATGATGAGCGGGAAGAACGATCGGGCGATGTACCGACTGGGGTAGTTGTTCGAGATGGAGAAGGTGAAGAAGTTGACGGAGGAGGAGTAAGCGATCGAGCGAGGTGATGAGGAAGCCGAAGCTGGTGAAGAATGCAGAAGCTGCTGAATCGCTGTGAGAAGGAGTATAGTCTATTGAATTAATTTCAGCAATGAACGACTGATGATTTGTTTGTTGACAAAACGGAGTCATGTGTTGGAGAATCAGAATACACTATCCAGTGAAGCAATAATGAGCGATCTGACTAAGATAGGTGATTATGAGTTGTTGGAGAAGCAGAGGGAAGGGTGTGAAACAAACTGAGGGACTGAACCATAGAGAGTGGTTTGACGAGTACAAAGCACGCAATCGGAATACAAATGAGATTGTATTGATGGCAAGAATGAAGAATGGATTGGATGTGAAGGGAATCGAATCACGCTTCACACGACTGAAAGAATGCAACAATGAACATCTTATGAGGCATATAGATATTGTGAAGAAGGATGAGGAGTTGTGGGTAGTGATTCCTTGGAGAGTTGACAGAATAGATTGTGATGGAGAATTGTGATTGCTATTCTCTCTCGCAATTCTTGGAGCGTAAGGATTACATGACCGAAGAGCAAGTACGTGAAATCGCTCGTGGTTGTTTATTGGGGTTGAAGTATCTTCATGAAAGAGGCATCATGCATGGAGTAAGCTCTCTGAAGTAACAATGAGTGAATAGGACGTGAGACCAGTGAATCTGTTTCTGACTGAAGATGGTGTGTTGAAACTGGGTTACTATGGACTAACAACCCAAGCAGAGTGTTATGCCATTAGGAAGACGGATTGCGAAGGAGTTCGCAGTTTTGCTCCTGAGGTGTTTGAAGGAGAGTATGAGATGAAGAGTGATGTGTGGTCTCTTGGCATTGTTTTGGTTGAATTGATGGGAATAGCACCATATTACGGGAATGATAATGGCGATTTACCCACAAAGAGTAGTGGTGGTTTAAAGTTACCGTCTGGTGTTGATGTCTTTGAATCATCAGAATTGGCTGACTTCCTGGAGAAGTACTTCCAGAAGGAAGAAAGATTGAGTGTGAATGAGTTGCTGAATGTAAGTGTAATGGGATGAGAATGATGTGTAGCATCCATTCATGAAGGAGTGTGAAGAAGAGAATGAAGTATTGAGTCCATTGGTGAAGATCCTGAAGCATCAAGAGTATTGTGAATGGATACTGAAGAAGGATGTGAAGGATTCGTATCTGGTGTTGCATAAGAATGGATTGTGCTGGTGTCATGAAGGGCTGGTTGAGAAGTTCCCTTCCATTGTAATGGAATTGTGTTTGAATACAGTGATCAAAGTGGATATTGCATCCCACAGACTGCTAAGAGTGAATGGAGAGGAGGTGAAGGGAATCAAGCATGCTAAAGTGTTGGATTTGAGTGATGATGGAGAGAGATGGGAAGGTGATGTGCTTCACAATCAACCCTACGGTTGGGGCGTGCTGTATGACAGCGAGAACAGAATGGTTTATGAGGGATTCCGACTCAAAGATGTGAATGTGTGCTATGGAAGTAGTTACTTTCCTGATCTTCAAAAGGTGGAGTATGAAGGAGAGATTTGTGAAGGAAAGCGCTGGGGACGAGGGATTCAATATGATCGGAATAGTAGTACCATGTTTAACGGAGAATGGATGGATGATGAGCACATGAACAACCGAGTAGTGCTGAATGAAGAGAATCAGTTCCTTCACAATCACATTGAAGAACTGATTGTGGAGAACAACAGTTGTAATGGACCAGAATGGACTGCTCTTGATTTGGGTTTCATGTCCCATTTGCGATTGCTTGAAGTGGGTGATGGTTGTTTTGAGTATGTGGATGAAGTGAAGTTGATTGACTTATCCAAGCTGGAGAGAGTGGTGATTGGAAAGAATTGCTTCACAAAGGAGAAGAATGATTGGGGAAATGATCCAAATCGTCATTTCTATTTGAAGAATTGTAAGAGAGTAAGAGAATTGAAGATGAGTCGTTATTCCTTCTCTGATTATTCAGTGTGTGAGATTGAGAATGTGCCTTCTTTGGAAGTGATTGAAATGGGAGAATTGAATCAATGGAGTGGCAATTTCTATTATGCTTCATTGGAATTGAAGAGTGATTCTGAAAGAATGATATGATGAATAGACTTGCCCAGTTTGAAATCACTTCTAGTTGGTTATCGTGCATTTTATGGGTGTTCTCGTGTTGAATTTGAGAGTGAATGGCTTGAAGAGGGAATGATGAATAGACTTGCCTGAATTGACTTCCATTCAACTAGGTTATAGTGCAATGTATTTCAAGGATGATGATGAATCGAGTGAGTTGATAATGCGAAGTGGTAATGATGGAATGAACTGATGAATAGACTTGCCGAAACTCACTTCACTTACTGCCATAGGCAGTACAAAATACAGTAAAAGTACATTCTATAATCCTCGTTTTATCACTCTGGAGAGTACTTCCTATCCCTCTTCCCTTACAAACAGACGTGCCCTCTCTCACTACTGTCTCTCTCTCTCATGCATTTGAACGCAGAAATCAATTGTCCTACAAGAGTAATCACAATCATAGAGAGTGATGAATAGATGTTGGCGCATTCATCAAACATCCTGCCTTTGTTAGCAATCCCCATGCGAGCATTCATTCTGTTGACGAACTGAGAACAATGAGTCAAAACGTGGAAGTGATGATTGTGGATAACAATGCATGTAATGATAAGTGTTTTGCGGCATTGGCTTTATCATTCTTCTCAAATCTGAAGGTGCTTGAAGTGGGTGATTATTCCTTTTCATTTGTGGATGAAGTGAAGTTGATTGGATTGAATCAGTTGGAGAGAGTTGAGATTGGAAAGCACTGTTTTAGAAGGAATACTGAGAAGAATCCAAATCGTCATTTCCATTTGAAGAATTGTGAGAGAGTAAGAGAATTGAAGATTGGTTGTGGTTCCTTCAGGGACTATTCAGTGTGTGAGATTGAGAATAATGTGAGTTTGGAAGTGATTGAAATGGGAGAATTGAAGGAACAGAGTTTCAATTTCTATTCTGCTTCATCGGGATTGAAGAGTGATTCTGAAAGAATGAAATGATGAATAGACATGCCCAGTTTGAAATCACTTCTCTTTGGTGGATATGCATTCCGTGATTGTTCTCATGCTGTGTTTGAGAGTGAATGGATTGAAGAGAGAATGATGACTAGACTTGCCTGAATTGACTTCCATTCAACTTGGTGAAGATGCATTCCGGTTCACGAATGATGATTTAACTGAATTGATCATGCGAAGTGGTGATGATGAAATGAACTGATGAATAGACTTGCCCAAACTCACTTCACTCATTGCTGAAGGGGATTACAGTAATACATTCTGCAATCCTCGTTCCATCACTCTGGAGGGTATTTCTTATCACTCTAACCTCATCAGCAGACATGCCCTCTCTCACTACTGTCACTCTTGACAAGGAATATGCTTTCAAATGCCAGAAAACCATCCACACGAATAGTGTCTCTTCCTTCTCCCCCTCATTCCTAGATATCACTCCCGCTCTCCAACAGTACCTCTCCTTCTCTCTTTCTTTCATACACGATTCACCATCAGTTCTCTCCAAATGAGTCATTCACACTTCATAACCCTCTACATCATCACACCACATTCATCCACAATTCCCAATCGAGGAATGCGTGAGGATGTGCCATTCCATCACTTCCCCTGATCTTGCTCCATTTCCCTCCACAACTCTACAAATCACATAATACTCACACACTCACCCCAACAAGAATAAGAATCACTAATTCCGCCTCGTAATGCACACACAACTCGCAAAGAGCATCTACAAGACTGCATTACGTAGAGCCATTGCATTCGACAAGAATCCCGTGCTGAAAGTGGGGCTGTTCTCTTCTCCTTCTGATTGTAGTGTCTTATCACCCAGGAGTCCTTTGACCGGTACTATAATCAAATCAAAAACGGATCGATGAAAGAAAGAGACTATTGCAAAGATCGCCTGGACGCCTTTCTCTGGTTTCCATTTCACTCTCTTTCCACCTAGAAGTCATAATCAATTCTATTCCATGGATCGATCTCTCTCTGCCTTCCTTCGTCAACAAGTTCAACAAACAGGCAAGGAAGAGAAGAACCCAATGTAGTTTTCTCTTCATCCAATTCAGTAGTAGCGCATTTTCTGCTCTGTTGCGTCTTTCCGATTACCTTCACTCGTGTCTGTTGTACGCCAGCAATTCTGGATTTACCAAATCAAAGATGGAATCTACACTTCCTCTCCCTCGTGATGGTGCTATTCGATCCTCCCCTTTCCCCGTAGTGCGTGAATGCTACGATCGGATTCATCCCTCTCTGGAAACAGAGGCAAGAGACCAGTACGCTGGCTATGTGCTCATCCAAAACCCTTCGGCGCTTCTTCAGCTGAAGAACTGGGATGAAGACGATGATCGCGTGAAGGCGCTGCTTTCCTCCTCCGTGGTAGCCCCGTCTCCTCTCCCTCATTCCAGATGTACCTTCTTGCCCCCATCCAGAACCAGTACCAGATGCTCTTCCTCAGCAAGTGCTTCCCACGCCATTCTCTCATTTCTAGTTCGCAGCACTCTGCCAAGAGCGCTCATGACATGAAGATCCGTCTGGTCCGCCTCGCCTCCAAACTGCGTGGCATAGCAGACCGTTCTGCCCGCCGTGAGGAAGCCACGCCGAAGGAGGGACGGCGTCGTGTCCGCCTGACCTTGGATTCACAGACGCAGCACGCGCTGGACGGCCTGTCCGTCACTCCCTCAAACGCTGTCAACACTCCCATGAACGCCGTCAACACCCACATTCCCCCACAGGAGGCGAAGCTGGACGGCTACAACTGGAAGCACGTGCTGCTGGGCGGCGCCTTCTCCCACCCCGTGGTGCTGTTTGACAAGACGCGCCTTAATCCTGCTGTGCTGATGCAAATCGAGTACGCGGACGAGACGGACACCGTCGCCTCCTCCACCGAGTACGAGCGCCTCCTCCGCACGCTGTCGAGGACGGAAACGGACACAGTGCCGCTGTGCCTGGACTGCACGACGGTGTTCGCCTCATATCCTTCTGCCTTCCTCTGTCTCTCCTTCACTGCACGGTGAGGGAGATTGCGGAGGCCGTGGAAGCGAGGCAACTCTTCGCCGTCGCCGTGGAGGATGTGCGCGACCTTCTGTTTAACTGTACGCCAGACAGGGCGGCGTGACGCGCAGGCACCATCGACCGACGCTTGATCTACCCGAATCTGCTGAAGCGGCTGGGCGGCGAGTTGGCGAAGTGTGCAGACGTCATTTACAATGTGCTGACCCGTGTTGACTGTTCTGTTTGCCACAAACACACAACAAGTCCTTGCGTTCGTTCAGGCGCCGCTGCACAAGGTGGCTGGTCCACAGGAGGAGAGAGAAGGCGCAGAAGCACAGGGGAACGAGAAAAGAGAGACACTCCCACCCGAAGGTCCGAATCACCCAGTCCACGGGGAGACCCGAGAAGACGCTTCCGAAGGGCGACATGAGACCGTTCAGGCTGATGACCGTGCTGGCGAGCCGCGCGTCCACGCTCTCCATGGCGATGAGCTCGCTGAAGGAGAAGGGGATGTAGAGGAAGAAGCCCAGCAGGAGGCACAGCAGGAGGAAGGCGAGCGGCGAGGAGGCCCACGGCAGCGCGGCAAAGACAATGCCCGCCAGGATGGACGCCGCCTCGCAGATGTGCGCACGGGAGAGGTGGTAGGCGTCCGACACATAGCCTAGTCGTGAGGGCGAAAAGAGGGGGCCACCACACCACAGCGTGCCCAGAATGCCGCCGATCTCGATGCAGCTGACGGTGGAGGGGACGTGGCTGCGAGTGAGGGGAGAGGAGACAGACGGGAGGACGGAAGGGGCGTGGAGGAGTCGCGGAAACATCAGCAACCACTCGCTGGTTGAAGGTGCTCTGGGGGTCATGGGGAGGGAGAAGTGGAACAATGAACACAGCACCCAGAAGAAGCGAGAGGGAGAGAAGGGACTTGCAGGACGATTTGCCCTCAGACTCCTCCTTCTTGGAATCGAGTGATGCGTAGGACATCTAAAGAGAATGGGTGGTTAAATGGAATGACTTCGTCAGGCCGTTTCGAGGGATAGAGAGAATAGGAGCCAAATGCATTGCATAGGTTTGCAATGCTTAGCTCATAAAAGAGGGAACTCGGATTCCCGTGGACAGCCCGGGAGAGCGTGTTGCAGAGAATGGTCCCGATGGAACTGCAGCAGCAAATCACCGACCAGTAGAATCCGCGCACTATGTGCTTAGTAAGAAGAAGAGGGGGTACAATTATCGGGAAGCCACTGTTTGAAGACAATGCATAGGATTGGCCACAACGTTCCCATACACGCGTAGTCCACTACCCAGAGAACGAAGAAACAGAGTAGTTTCCCGTTGTGGACGAAGATGCCAGTCCCTCCAACGAACAGAGGATTCCGACCATGCCGAAGAGAAGAGTGTACACCAGAAACAGGTTTCCCTTCACCACATGACTCGTGATGAACTTGCTCAGTCCATACACGATAAAAGCCGTCGTATTCATCAGGGCGTAGTTGGACTGGGTGAAGAACCCTCTCTGGATGAAATGCGGAGCGCATTCTCCCAGCGCCCTCCGAACCCTATTCCATCCCGTGCAGGACATAAAGAGAGGAAGGAGGATGTGAACGAAGTAGAAGGAGCGCGATTCCTTCATGGGTTGGGAATGGAAATGAAGTCTGGTTTGTTGAATGAATTGGTGTTGCATCCTCTTCAGAGTGTTATTTTGTGAATTGTGAATGGAGATTGGGATGTGGATTGTGTGTTGTGTGATGAAGTGGATATAGAGTGTGGAAAGGAGTACTTGGAGTTGGTAGTGATGGGAAGATCATGAGTACTTCATGATTGCTGATAATGGGGAGGATAGTCGATTAATGACTTTGGAAATGAATGCTTCTGTTCTATTTGTTAATCACCAAAAGGAAACACCCCAAAGGAGCATATCCTGAATTGATCACCACCCACAAATCGTCCTTGTGTCTGAAACAAACGAGAGACTGTTATAACGAAACAGCCTACACTACCTTCCTCGGGAAACACGACGTCTCCTCATTCATTCCCACTCTTTCTGATACTCCTTTCTTCCTTCACACTTAACTCACTTATCCATAGCACATCACCCTTTTCATAAAAAAACAAGTAGCCATTCAACAAATCGACTCCCTGTAACACGCATCTTCAAATAAACACAACAATCACTCAAACGGTGATTATTCTCCGGAAGCAGCAGTGTTCTAGTTGCAGTACTGCAGGTTGTCAGAGTTGGGGAAAGGACCATTCGTAGCGTACTCCACATTCGGAGACTTCAGCTCCCAGTTCCACGTAAAACGGCACTGCGCTCTCTCTCTCTCGTCCTCCAGATCGTAGTAGTAGTAACTGTCGTTCACAGAGCCGCACATCTTCGTGTAGGGCTGGCCCAGGTTGGTCCAAGCAGACACCTTCACTTTGGTGGGGCCAGGGCAAGCCTGCATCAGTTGCATGGCGAAGTCAGAAATGCCAGAACCACCACCCTCGTTGTAACCGTTGTTATCGAGGTTGATCGTCTCCAGCAGAGGGAAACCAGCCTTGTCCTCGCAAATCGTCTTCAGATCAGCCAGAATGGCAGTCTGCAACTCGCCTGCATTCGCTGGATCCACACACGACTGGATGTTGTGCTCGGAGACCTGGAAGTACTTCAGGTTCTTGAAGTAGCCCAGGGTCGCGTTGTTCACCATCCAGTCCAACATCGTTCGGAAACCCTCACGCTTGAACGTACCGTACACAAACACCAGACGAGAAGGATACGTGTACTGCAGCAGCTCCATCAGACGAGGAATCAGAGCCACATCCAGACCACGGGCCAGCAGCACATCCGAGTAGAAGTAGGTATCGATGGGAGCTGTGTTCCTTCTCTGCTTGGACAGCGAATTGTGCCACAGTTCCAGAGACAGGGCAGTCATACCGGACAGAGCCAGCACACGAGTATGAGCCAGAGCCTTGGTGGGGTAGGCGTCACGCACAGCCAGATACAGACGGGTCACGTTATCGTCCTTGATCACATCCCAGTAGCAGGTGGTCTGATTCTCGAAGTTGCAGTTATCACCCAGAATGAAGGGATCGTAGATGGGGAACCAGGGCTCGGGGGTAGGAGTGGGAGTAGGAGTGGGCGTGACAGTGGGAGTAGGCGTGGCAGTGGGAGTGGGAGTAGGCGTGGGGGTCGGGGTAGGAGTGGGAGTGGGAGTAGGAGTGGGAGTAGGCGTAGGAGTGGGAGTGGGAGTAGGAGTGGGAGTGGGGGTAGGAGTGGGAGTAGGAGTAGGCGTGGGAGTAAGCGTGGGGGTAGGCGTAGGAGTAGGCGTGGGAGTAGGCGTGGGAGTAGGCGTGGGAGTAGGTGTAGGGGTCGGAGGTACGGTGGGAGGCTCGGGAGTGGGCAGCAGCTCGCTCACGATGGGACGGATGGCGAAACCAGAAATACCAGCGATGTTGGCATCGAGGGTGGTCTCACGGATAGGCAGTCTGAACACGAAAGAGTAGCAAGCACGCAGTCTCGACTCAATGGCGAAGAACGGCCACTCGGCGTACTCGGGCTCACCCTCCACGGCGTACTGCAGGTACTCCACCACCACACCGTAGACCGAAGGTTTCCAGAAGGCAGTGTCGAAGTAAGGACCCTCCTCGCGGTCGTTGCGGTAGTACTGGAAGAACTCGGGGTCCAGACCCAGCGTCACGGCAGTGGGACCACGTATCACCAGATCGAAAAGACCCAGCTTGTTGTAGGCGGTCGGCTTCTCGTAGCCAGCAATGTGGTACTTCTTCTCATCATCGATCACCTGGCACTCGTCCTCGGTGTTCGTGTGGTGGTAGTACTGTCTGTAGGCAATACCGTTCTCGAACACGTAGTCGAAGCCCCAAGCCAGAGGCAGACCATCGCACACCTTGCCAGTCACACCGTGCTCCTTGCCCACGCAGTCGATCAGCTCCTGAGCGGACAGAGCCACCTCCACGATCTGGTCGTACTCCTCCAGGTACAGCTTCTTGATGGCGTACTCAATGGAGGTGGTAATGGCGAAGGCCCACGTCACAGAGCAGTTCTGAGGCTTGCAGATGGTCGAGCGGAGCGTGTTCCCAGCCAGACGGCGGTCCTCGAAGACGTCGTCGCAAGGGTCCAGCGAAGGCATCAGGTAACGCAGGTTGGAGTTGTTGTACACGGGGATCACAGAAGGCACGGGGGTCTTGATGCCCGAGTATCTCTGCTTGGTGGTGGTAATCTCCTCGAACTCGTCGGGATGCCAGTCGGCGTAGAACGTGAACTCCATTCTGTAGCGGTCGCGCATGTTCCAGTCGTGAATCTTCTCGCACGAGTCGATGAAGTACTCCAGACGCTTCTGGAACTCCTCGGAGTTCACATCACGGGACGTGCACTTCATCTTTTCATCCCACTTATGCAGGTAATTCAGATAGCCGGCCTGGTCGCAGGTGAAGTCAGAGCCCTTGTTCGTCGGGTCAGCGGGGTAAGCAGGCTTGCCAGTGATGGGCTTGCTCTTGTCAAAGTCACGCGTCTTGTGGCCAGAAGGAACGCTGGTCCACTGCTCCTTGACCTGGTCCAGCTTCAGCACCTTGTAGTGAGGAGCAGCCGTCAGATCGTGATCCTTGTTGTAGGTCAGATACTTCACGTTCACGGTGGCAGCACCGTTGCAGCCAATGTAGTAGTAACCGGGGTTCAGGCAGTAGGCCATGGGGGTGGCGGTAAATGTGGGTACCAGCACCAGACCGTTGGTCTTCATGGCCTCGTTGCTCAGGCGCACCTGGCACTGAGCATTGCCGGACACTCTGGAGAATGGACCTCCATAACGCCATTGACGCAGTTTGCAGCTGTTATCAAGGCAAACAGCTGGCAGAGTAATGTCAAAGAGAGACACAAATTCTTCATCATGCAAAAGATAATAATGAAGAATCTGTATCCATTCGTTTTGCGTACAATAACCGCGGTATAATCCTCATTTGGATGTGCTGAGGGAATCGAAAACACGAGGAGGCCATACTGGATCCTTTCACTCTACATGGACTCCTCTGAGTCTCACCATTCATAGGGCAGCGATATAGAGCTATGAGTCCATTGCCCGCAATCTGACAGAATGAAAAGCAAATCATGCAATTGCAAGTGAGACAAAACTGTTTTTGAAAAGGAGCTTGCATTCACAGCGAGCATTCTCAATATCAAGTGGAAGTGTTAGAAGCAGCAAGTGGGAGTGCCAACCCAAACAGAAGAGGAGTGTTCACGCAAGCAAGGTATCACTACTGTCAATACAAACAAACATGCAATATACACAGCCAACAGCATCAAAACAAACACAAAAGAACTACTTCAAGCAACGCTTTCCATTAAGGACAAAATACAAAGGAGTGAGGGAAGAAAGGCGGTTCTGGAGGGCATTGTAGGCTTTGCTCTGGGGCAGGATCATCAAAAACGCGTAAATGCTGCGAAGCATGGCGAAGAAGCTGGGATTCTCAATGTCGATGAGATGGAGGCGGATGTGCATGAACATGGGAGAGTCGAGCATGCCGAGCAGCTGGTTGGCTTGGAGAAGGAGGGCCATGGAGAGCGTCTGCTTGTTCAGGGAGAAGGCGATGGACTCGGCCACGCAGTAGTCCTCGACGAACAGGCAGAGACAGAGCGCGGCGATGGGGTTGACGCAGAAGGACTGGTACCTGCGGGTGAGCAGCCGCGGCCGCAAGCACAGCGTGTCATAGAGCTGGATGGAGGCCGGCGACACGGGCGTGTGGTAGAAGAGGCAGCTGCGGAGAGAGTCGCGCGTGGAGCGCGTCTCCTCTTGCGTCAGCAGGATCGTGACGAGCAGCTGCACGATGACGCCCACGAAGGCTCGGTCGTCGAGCGTCTGCGCGTCACCGCATGAAACAAGGCGTACACTCAGGATGGAGGCGATGGTGTGGTACACGGTGGTCGAGTCCTCGTACCGGCACAGCATGCACAGGATGAACGACCCGCGCCGCTCCAGGAAGGCGGGCGACTCGCGGAGCATCTACCCTTCAGCCCGCGCCGCGTCGCCACCTCCATCACGTCGCGGAGGACGCCCGGCAGGTCGTCCAGGCGGCGCGCGTACTGCAACAGCACCTCCACCGCCGCCTCGATCACCTCGTCGTGGCCGTCCTTCGTCGCGCTCAGCAGGCTGCTGCGGAACAGGGAGAGCGGCAGCTGCGCGCGGGCGGAGGCGGCGGGCGAGTGCGTGAGCAGGATGGCGGTGAAGCGCAGACACACCAGACGCGCGCGCTTGGAGGGGTAGGAAAGCCCGTTGCACACCAGCGCGGCGAGGGACCTCAGGTCGTCACAGTAGTCGCACTTCATGAACTAGGCGTCAGCCGCGCGGCGCGCGCCCACGTTGTCCATCAGGTCCTTGCAGGCGTTGTCCGAGGCCTGCTGCACCTCCTCCTCCTCGTCCAGCAGGCAGGGCAGCAGCGCGTCGAAGAGCTGGCTGTAGGGCAGGCTCCACTTCTCGCTCACCAGCACGAACTCGCGGATCCACGAGACTGCCGTCAGGCGGATGAACTTGTCCTTGTTGTGGCTCTGCACGATGATGGTGGTGATCTACGCTGGAGGGGCGATGCGCTCCTACCATTGTACTCGTGTCCACCTCGCCCGCCGTGGACTCCTTGATCTCCGCCAGCAGCGTCTGCAGCAGCGAATCCGTTTCCTGCGAGTCAAGAGGGAATGATGTCCGCACCTGCCGAATCTCGCGGTGCGGGTCGCTGAGCATGTCGAACAGGCCTTCCAGAAAGCCGGGGAGGAAGTCCAGAATGTCAATGCCGGGGACATTGTCCATCACGTCGATCCAGGAGATGAGCAGGCGGCGGATGTGCGGACTCGTGTCGTAAATGTACTGCTGCATCAGAGGGATCAGCTTCTCCACATCGAAGGACTGGGTCTCGGTCACAATCTCCTTCAGTAGTTTGTCCAGCAGGGAGGCTCCCTGGGGTCAAGGGCGCAACTTGAAAGGGACAAGGATATCTCCTTCACCTCCACGTCGACATCGGCGTAGAGCTCGCACAGACTGCTGAAGATTTCGTTGATAAACGTCAAGATTCCCCCTCTCGCCGCCTTCACGATGTTGTACAGGGACTCGCAAGCATAGAACCGAACTTGTGTGTCTTCGCTATCGAAACAGTCCAGAACAGGCGGCAGTAGCAGCGATATGTAGTTGATAATGTCCGTTCCGACGCCAATGCCGCAAGAAGCCAACCCGATGAGTCCGCCCTTCACGCTATTCAAATTGGAGTCGTCTCGAATCGCGTCCGTCATCACGCGAATGATTTTCCGTATTCGCTCCGAATCGCCCGCTTCCTACGATTTGAAAGCGATTACAGCAAATGTTACGTGCATTTGATGGATAATACTCTCGATTTCTCCTGCCGCGGCTTTCCGCTTCTCATAAGAGCGGTCGATGAGGTTCTTCAAAACCAGCGCGGGGATCTCCTGGATTACTTCGGCTCCTTCCATGAGGTGATTGGCGTGAGAATCCGTGTGTTGGAGAAATGATATGTGTGATCTGTGTTTTGTGAAGCATATGGGTATGAAAGCAGTTTGTAGAGAGATAAGCAGGTGTGTGAGGATGGTAGTTTGTGGAAGGAGAAACAAGCATGAGAGGAAATTAATCCACAGAAAGAGACTCCACATCGGAGTGGAAGCCATCCAAGCCGACTCTCCTGCTGACAGAGCCACGACCACTGCTGGGCAGGCTGATGGTAGAATAGGTGGATCGTCTCAGGGACCGCAATTCCTCCTTCGGTTTGTAGGAAGATGGGACATGCGGTTCAAATCCGTCCCGTGAAAGAGGCGCCTTCGTCTTCCTTGTCTTCCGCTTGAACAGTCCCAGAAACCGCTTCCACCAGCTCTTCTTCGCGCCCTTCCTTTTCTCCTTTCCTTGTGTGTCTTTTGAATACCGTCTTGTGTCCCTTGAAAGGCGTGTTTCCTTTGTCGATGCGCCCTTCACAACTGCACCCTTAGCAGTTGCTGTTGCACTTTTCACATTCGAAGCACTTACACGCGAACTACTCACATGCGAACCACTTACAAGCGATGCATTCCATAATGCGGTACAGCGAATCATTCTACCGATCAACACACACGCGCACACACACCTTCTCCTGAAGAGCCTGATTCTCGCGGGACAGGCGAAACAGCTCCTGACGGAGGGAATACGCCTCTTGCTGATGGGTCCGCAACTGCTCCTGCAGTTCCTCGTTCTGTGACGATAATCTACATTCGATACGCATTGCAAAACATACCGATCCAAGAAGGAGGGCTCCGAAATCTTGAACTTCCGGATCCAAACGCGCAGGCGCTCCACCTCATTCTTTGTGCTGATCAGCTGTAAATGCAGTTCACGGATCTCGCTCTTCTTACGATTCAATCTGCGCATTACGGACCACCCCTCAACTTACTGACCCGCCAAGATCTGATTTTGGTCTTCGTAGTAAACGTGCTGCACAGCGAGCATGTCAATGTCCTTTCGCAGCAACACAATCTCTCTCTTTCAGAAACGCATTCCTCCGTGCCTACTTGAAGGGACTCGATTCGCTCGTTCATTTTCTGAATGAGGAGCAGACTCTCCTCGCTTGTTTCCCGTTCTTCAAGATGAGGCGTGTGAACATCCAGAAATAGCGATTGCACCTATTTCATCAACCAATCCATTTCGTTCTACACAACGAGAGGCACTTCGCGTGCTCCTTTCCCTCCTCTTCGTCAACTCACCATCGGAATATGCAGTTTGATTCTCTTTCATCCAATCCGAAGATACCATGAATTCTATGCCGAGCAGGTCGTCGGAATGGCGTGTCGGGGAAAACACGATGCATTTCCTGTCTCCATCATTCCATCCTCCCTTCTCTCTGCATTCTTCACAATAGCAATGCCTCAGACACTCAGGTAGATTTCTTTCCAATCCAGCAATGTTCAGTCCCTAGTTCATTCTGCATATACTGCCTAATCCATAGTCGGAGCATTCGCTTCTTTTCGGCACTTCCAGGCCTGCTGATCATGCCATTCTACTAGTGGAGGGTGTACCGATTTTCACCTACTATGTGCCGAATATCACGCGTAAGAATGAAATCAAAGCGTGATTCGTAGAATCCCGTACACCCCTCCTCACATGCCTCCACTGCCTTCACCTTGCTTACTTTGTTGTCTGCTATGTGTTTTGCATATGGAGCTACTTTGCTTGTGTGTTTACGCGTGAGGACGTTCTTTCCTCTGAATTCGTAGACCCGGGAAGAGTCACCGAGAGCTACATTCAGGATTATGAGCGCCAGTTTGGATATGAGGAGCTGCGGTATTGTCCTGTCTGCAATCAGAAGAAACCGCCTCGATGTCACCACTGCAGCATCTGCAAGGTGATCAGCACCCAAACCAGGTAAACACTAGATGTGCGTGGTGAACATGGACCATCACTGTCCCTGGCTGTGCAACTGCATTGGCTATGCCAACAAGAAATTCTTCATCCTCTTTCTTACCTATACGTGGCTCGGGTGCTTCGATATCACCCTCACGGCGTTTGGCGACATCTTCTGCCTCCACGACTCCTTCGATCTAGCCGTCCATCCAGTGTCCGTCGTCGCGTTGCTCTCCCAATCCGCCTTCACCGTAGCATCCTCCTCGCCTTCAGCATTTCGCTCTGCCTCTTCTTCTTCGCCGGCTTTCACTACTGGCTGGTCCTTCACGACAAAACCACTATCGAGTCCATCTCCTCCTTCTCCCGATTCTTCTCGCACTCGCCCGCCACCGCACGTCGGCCGGTGCACTACTACGAGAACTGGTGCAGTGTGATGGATGCGTCTCCGTGGATCGTCGCCTCGCCTCCTTCCCCTCCATCGTAGTGGCTCCTCCCCGTTCACAGCGCCTCCTTCGCCTTCTCGTGGGATTTTCTCTTTCACCCGTCCTCTCTCCATGTTGCTGTTAGACGTAGATCGGAGAGCGAGTCAGATATGAGCATGGAGGAAATGCGCTCCTTGGTACTGCATGATATGCGTCATCTGCAGCAACAACTCCCCGTTCCTGAAGTGTAATCTAGTGTCAGCATGTCTGTTTGGTTCCAAACGACCCTCCCCCATCTCACTCCCATTCATTTGCAAATCCAAACCATGAAAGCGTCCCTGTTATTCACGTCACCCTTACCTATAGTTTCCTTGCTGCCCTGCTCGTGTTCTGCCTCGCCACGGCCGGTTTGTCTCTTCCTCCTCGGTAAGGCGTAGAACTTAAGGAACTGAACGACGACAATTTCGAAACCCTCACACAGATGACTACGGGATCCACTACGGGCCCCTGGTTCATCATGTTCTTTGCCCCCGTATTTCCTGATTCCTCCCTCATGACCGTAGTGGTGCGGTCATTGCAAGAAGCTGGCCCCCACCTGGGAGAATTTGGCTGACGAGGTGGATGGAGAGGTCAACATCGCCAAGGTGTTTTTGATTTGAAACCTTCACACGTAGGTGGACGCGACGGCCAACAATGCGCTCTCCAAAATGTACTCCATCGAGGGGTTTCCCCACGCTCATCTTCTTCAAGGATGTTTTACTCTCCCAATCATTCTCAGGTCTAGGGCAAGTACGTCAAGTACGAGGGAGGTCGCTCTCTGGAGGATCTGAAGGCCTTCGCGCTGGAGGGCTTCAAGGACCAGGAAATGACCCCCTGCCCCCGTTTCCCTTCCTTCTTTGAGAAGAAGGTGGAGGTGGGGGGTAAAATGGCTGGTGTGATGGGTAGGAGTACTTCCAGCTGGCGGGCCGCTACCTGACGACGAACCCCTTCACCTCCTGCTTTGTGCTGATGGGGAGCGGCGCGGTGGTCGGTGTGCTGATCACCCTCATCTACCACTGCTGCTGCGTAGGTGTGGTTGGGGAGTGTGAGAGGTAGCGCCGCAACGTGGTGGAGTACGAGGTGACGGAGGAGAAGAAGAACAACTCGGGTGTTTGTTACAAACAGGTCACTTCGCTTCCACCAGCTCCGGCGAGGCGTACTTCTTCGTCCACTCCTGTGCCGTCTTGAAATAGGTCTCGGGGGAGTTCATCATCTCGTGCGCTATGGGCTTGACCAGCGGGTCCGCGGGGTTCGGCTCGCTCAGCAGCTGCATGATCGTCAGCAGCACCTTGCTGATGGTGAGGGCGGCAGACCAGTTGTTCTTGATCGTGTCCAGGCAAATCACTCCATCTCGGAGTTTATGTTGCAGTGGTAGATGCGCGTGCGGAATGTGATCTACGCATCACCCCGGTGCAGTGCGGCTACTTTAGGCGGCTGGAAGGGGTAATCCTCCGGGAAATGAATATCCAGGAAGAAGACGCCTCCTTCGTAGGGCGTGTCCTTCGGGCCGTTGAGACGCGCTTCCCATTCGTATCTACGCCTCACCGGAGAGGGAGAAGGGGACATATTCGAATCCTTCGGCGCCGCGAGAATTCCGCACGGCGGATCCAGCATGATGTCCGTGAGTTCCGCCTGAATCCTACGTCGTGACGCGCATTCATGAATAGATGCCTCTTTACCGCCTTTCCCATGTTCATCTTCTTGTGGCCGTGGTGCTAGACAATCACAGAGAGGATCAGAGAGAATACCGAGGAACTGCCCGATTTGTGCTCCCTCTTTTTCGTCACCTGCTCCGCGGGCTTCTTTTCGTCAGTCGACTTTTCCTTGTCCTTGTCCGCGTCCATCGTTCCCAAATTGACTGTTTTTGGAGAGTGACGGAAGGAGAACGGATTTCGGTCGCTGTTGGAAGGGTTCTTCCCTCCGTGTTGAAAGGAGTGGTCCTTCCCAACAGGCCTCCTGGGACAGTTTGAACACGATGTCCAATCCCATTTCTTTTCTTCATCTCGCAACCATGGAAGAATTCAGATTAGATAACCCGCCCGCGGACGCCATATCCTGTCTTCGCTTTTCAAGTGGCTCAAATATGCTTGCCTGCTCTTCTTGGGACGGCGTCGCCTTTCTCGCTCCTCGCTGATGGCATAGACCGTTACACTCTACGACACAGACAAAAGCAAAATGCTGGCCCGCTTTTATGACAAGACGGCCGTTTTGTCCTGCGACATCATCGACGCAGATACCGTGTGTCTCGGTGGACTTGAGTGCGTCGTAAAAATGTAAGGATGTGCTTCATTTCTCAAGTAGATATGACTTCCATTTGAAGCAGGAACGCATCCTGGGATACCACCACGCTGCAGTGAGCTCCGTTCTCTATCTCCGAGAAATGAGTTTATGCTCTCTCTTCGCTTGATCGTCTAGATTGGGTTGTCAGTGCCAGCTGGGACAAGACGGTGAAGATCTGGGACCTGAGCAAGAACGTGGAGAACGAGCCCCTTCAAACCATCGAGCTTCCCGCCAAGGTGTACCGGATGGACTTGAACAAAGATCTGTGCGGGCTTTCCTCCCTGCTGACCCGTAGAAAGCTCTTCCTGGCGCTGGACGGCCATCAGATCGCCACCTGCGACCTCCGCTCCCTCGCCACGCCGCCGGTGGTGCGCGAGTCCCTGCTCAAGTTCACGCTGCACTCCCTCGCCGCCCTCCTCGACGGCTCGGGCACCATCGTGGGCAGCATCGAGGGCCGCGTGGGCGTGGAGTTCACCGACCCCGCCGCGGGCAAGCCCTTCTCCTTCCGCTGCCACCGCATGCCGGACGCCTTCGGGAACGAGGTCATCTACCCCGTCAACGCGATCGCGGTGCACCCCATGTGATGATAAAGGTGGCGGCTGAGGCGTAGATACGGCTCCTTCGCAACGGGCGGGTCGGACGGCTCGGTGAGCATGTGGGACGCCGTGGCGAAGAAGCGCCTGGCGTACTTCGTGAAGTGGGGATGGAGCGCGGCGCTCACGCGTAGCTACACGCCCGGCGTGGTGTGCCTCGCCTTCAACCGCGACGGGACGAAGCTGGCCATCGGCTGCAGCTACGCCTTCGAGGAGGGCGCGGGGAATCCCAAGGCGGAGATGCCCTGCTCCATCGCCATTCGCTCAATGAAAGACGCGGAGGTGAAGCCCATGGCAGTGGCGTGAACAGTGAAACAAAGGGTGCGCGTGAGGAACAGTGAAAGAACTCTCGCATGAATAACAAACAGTGTAACAAAGCAACCTTCCTGTTTATTTAAAGAAACTTGGATATCCAGTTGAAAGCTAGGCGTCACACTCACTCCTCTCACCCACCGTCAGTATACCCAATCTGCTTCACAACGCTGCACATGAAGAGCTCCACGGGTCTGACACCAGAAGGATTGTCAAAGTTCTGTCCATCACTTACATCATCCATCCCCACGTCCTTTCCGGAAGGTATCCACCAGGTTCAGGTTGATACGCAGCTCCTGCTCGGAGGCAGCGCCGGGCATATCGATCTTGTTGCCCAGCACAGCGAAAGGCACATCTGCCAGCTCCTCGTCAGACAGCAGCTCCTATGCGTCACACACCTTAAGTGCAACCCACGCTCAGCTCCTGTTTAGCCTCGGGGAAACGGTCCTATCCTCGGCATCCACGAGGAAGATGACGCCGTCCACCTTCGCAAAATACTCCTTCCACAGCTTTCTGGCTATTCCGTCACAGACAGCGCAAAACACATTACCACTCTCATGACCGCCCAGATCGAACGTTCTGAACTTGATTTTACCAATTTCGAGCTCCTCCGAGTCTACACATCACTCTCCGGCCACGGCGTCCTACTGGGGTGAAGAGTAGGCTCATGAACAGCCAGTCTGCCCTGCTTTAAAACATCCAGAAGAGTCGTCTTGCCCGCGTTATCGAGACCCAGGAAAAGGAGCTTTCCGCTCTTCTGGTACAAACCTAGGTTGTCATCTGGAAGGACGCCGTAGCATACCGAGATAGTACAGCACGTCGTAAAACCAATTGACCAGGAACATTCTCAACTTCAACGAAACCGGATTACTGAAATAGCGAAGGAATGGGCATTGCGCCGCAAATCGGGGCCATTTCGGTTGCGTGTGTTTCTTTTCAAACAGTGGACATTTTTCATTGTTCCGCCTGCAACTCTTCGACCTTCAGGCGGATAAACTCCTCCAGCTGATCGTGGAGCGCCTTCACGATTCCATAGTACGCGGAGCCAAACACGGCCACAACTCGCACTACATGATAAAGAACGGAAGGGAAAAGAACCTGGGAGGGACACGCTGAAGGCCACGCCCTGAATGGCGGCATTGATGTGCACGTTGGTCCGCGGGTTCTCCAGCAGCTCGAAGGTGTACACGAGGATGTTGTCGTAGGATTTGCGCATGATCGGGGACGCGTGCTGCGGATCACTCCCGTTCCCTCGTCCCACCATGTAGGAATGGATGTTGGTCTGCCAATAGATGGGGCCCTGCTGCCGCCACTCCACCGAGGACCGGTACAGCTGCAGGAAGCTGGGCTTCACGACGAACACGCACCGGTTCCACTTCTTGAAGATCTTCTTGGAGGTCACGCGCTTCAGGATCATCCCGCACAGCATGTCGTTGTAGAGGAACAGCGGCGGCAGGCTGCTCGCCTGTCTATGCCTCACGCCCCTCGTCGTCGCCCACTGCGCCTCCTCGGCGGTCAGCGTGGAGATGGCCGTGGCCTCACTGTTCGTGTCATACAGCGAGGAGTACATCTGCTCGAACGTGGACTGCGTCGTTGTGACGGGCTGTGCAGAGGCGAAGTGCGTCAGCGGCGCGGAAGTCTGCTCGATGTACGCGTCCTGCAGGGGTGAGGGAACGCTGCTGCGCGGCGGGCGGGTTCTGCCGCCGGAACTCGTCGGAGTGGTTGGCGGCGATGTACTGCGCGTACTCCTCGTCCTTCTTCAGCAGCAGGTCCGAGTCGTCGTCGCGCGTGCAGCAGCTGCACCAGTGACTGGCTCTCGCCGCTACGCGTGAGTTATGATGGATGACGCCACAGCGAATAGCGGCGCAGCGCCTCCTTCACGGAGGGGTCCTTCTGCAGGACGAGCTGCTGCAAGTAGGACTCCTCGTACTCCGTGATCTCGCCCGCGACGCTCACGAGATGGCACTGGTTCAGCAGGATGTCCTCGGGCGTGTGGATCTCCTCCACCGTGTTCACCAGTTGTAGGTGTGGGATGCACTGCTCCGTGTTGAACAGGTCCGTCGCCTGCGCGTTCGCGTCCACGTACTCGTAGTCGTAGGGGATGGAGGGCGCCGGTTGCTGCTGGTCGTAGCCCTGATACGCGGGATAGGCTTGCTGGAGGGTTGTGTCTGTGTGGGATTGCTCGGTTTCGTTAGTGGCTGCCTCTTCAGTCGTCGTCCATTCTTGGGCGGCTCCTTCTGTAGTCGTCCATTCCTCAGCAGCCGTCCATTCTTCAATGGGGACGAGTTGGGATGGATCAGCAACACCCTCACCTCCTTCAACAGGAGCAGCACCTCCTTCAACAGGAACAGCACCTCCTTCAACCGGAACAGCACCTCCTTCAACAGCAGCATCACCCTCCCCATTGGAAGAACCATAAAACAACTGCTCAAATTGATCGAACCACGACGCATCCTCCGGCTCCTTCGTATTCTCCCTCCTCCCAATTCCACTCATAGCCATTGGGGGCGGGCTCCTGCTCATCCATCCTCTCACACACAACTACATCCGTCGCATCCCTAGTTTCTTTGCACTTTGCTGGGGGCACATAACTGTGGTCCCATCCACTGCGGAAGCGCTGTGGCGACGAATCGCGGTGTAGTTGCTACGCATGAGCCGGCCACGCGACGGATACACTCTCCGGGTGTCGCTCGCTCCACTTCTTGGGGGCATTTGCATTCTCAGGGTTCAACACAGCCACTTCCGCTACGGCGTGCATGAAGGCAAATAGCGTAGAAAGAACTGATGAGGATCCACAACAACCGCTCTATATCCCGCTTCGCCCGCTTGTCAATCCCGCCCGACTCCAAACAAACACCGCTAGCTCCAGTTATAGAAATTGACATAATAGGCGGAAAACATGGATGTCTCGATGAACTGCTGCATGAAAAGCCGGCTGTTGACATGCGAATATTGTCGTAGGTACACGGTCTTATCCAGGATCCAAATCTGCTCGTCCTTCTCCTTCAAGATCGTCGTCGCAGTGTACGGGGAAGGATCATCACCCCCAAGTAGGATCGGAAGAGCTCCTTCACTACGCGTCACCCCACTTCCCCGCACGCACCCGACTCCGCATCGAAGCGGGAATCCACAAACGACGCACTATCCGCGAACGACAACGCGGGGTGGACCAGGCGCCGCAGCTCGCTGTACAAGTCCACATCCGGCACGAAGGGCAGCGGCGGCAGCACGCCGTCTCGCCGCTCCTTCGGAATGGGACTCGCCGCGGGGAAGCCCAGCACGTCCGGCGCGAAGGCGTAGTAGTCCTGCAGGTCCCGGGGCAGCGCCACGTGGTCCTCGTCCACGTTCACCACCGTCACGCCCTTCAGCCGCTCCAGCGCCTTGCGGGAGCTACGGGTCAGCGCGGCAGGCAGGCCCTACACGCAGGAGCTGTGCGCGCCCATCATGTAGGGCATGGGGCTGTCGATGAAGTTCATCATGGCGCGCGTCAGTACCGGGCAGTACGTGTACGACCACACGAACGGCCGCCTACGCGTCAGCCCCCGCCGCGACGCTCACAGCAGGTCCTTCAGCGCCTCCATCACGGTCGTGAGCAGCGAGAGCTGCGAGGACACTAACAGCACGCTGCGCTCCAGCAGCAGCAGCCGCACCAGCAGCAGCACGTGCTCCACCGACAGCAGCTCGAACAGCAGCTGCAGCGGACTGCTCTCGCGTCCCCGCGCGAACGCCTTCTCCGGCGGCGTCAGCGCGCTCGAGCTGCTGCGCAGGTGTACGCGCGGGATGTCCAGCGTCTTCTCGCCGCGCGGCGGCACTGCAGGCATTGGCGACGCTGCTGACGCTACAGGCACTGCAGGCACCGCAGGCAGGGTGGGAGAGAGCGCGCGCTTGGGGCTGCCGGCGGGGCTGGCGGAGAGCAGCGCCTCGTCCTCGCTGTCCGAGAAGAGGAAGTGGCTCCCCGCAGGGCGGCGGTCCGCGCACTGGAACAGCGCGGCGGAGAAGCGGCGCTTGGCCTACGCGTCAGCCGGCGCGCCGAGCGGGACGTTGGAGGAGGCCTCCTTGAGCAGCAGCGACAGGAGCAGGGCGTGCTGCTGCTCGGGCGCCGCGCCGTGGAACTCGTCGTAGCAGGCGCGCAGGAAGCCCAGCAGCCGGTCGCGCAGCGCCGCGAGGTTGTTGAAGGGCGACAGGAGGATGAGGCCCTCGGGCAAGAACCGCACGCTGCCTCCCACCGTCTACGCCTCACCACCGCCGCGCGCGCACCTGCGGGTAGAACACGTTGAGGCAGGCGGCACTCCAGCGCTCGCTGGAGGTGCTGCCCAGCAGGAAGGTGAACACGCGCGCGTCGTGCGCCGCGCCGAAGGAGCAGTAGCCTCCGGTAGGAAGAAGCCCAGCGGGCTGCTGGGCGGGCTGAGCCCCGTGCCTACGCTTCAGCCGCCAGCGCCGCACGCACCCGTGAGGTCCGTCTCCACGGCGTCCACCTCGCGCACGCTCTGCGTGACCTCGTCGCCGCGATAGAAGATGGCCTTGAAGACGCTCTGGCGCTTGAATTGGCGCAGGTGCACGGAGGAGGCGGGCGGCGTGCGCTGGTGCACGCTGAACTTGCGCTGCTTGTGGATGTAGTTGATCAGGTCCAGCAGGTCCACGCGCCGGAAGGACTTCACCATTTGCGACCGCACCTTCTCCAGCGGCGCCTCCGTTTCTGACTCTGTCTTCGGCGTCTCGGGTGTGGGGCGTTCCGTCGAGTGGTTCTGTCTCTGTCTTGCTTGATTTGGCTGTCTCTGTCTTGCTTGATTTGGCTGTCTCCGCCTTCACAGATTTAGTGGTCTCCGCCTTGCTTGACTTGGTCAGCTTGGCGAGCATCGCCAGCCGGTTGCTCGACTTGCTCACGGCCGCAGCGCCGCCTCCACGGAGGACTCCACGTCGCCGCCGTCGCTGCCGGCACTGGGGGGCAGCTACGCATGAACAGCCCGCAAGACGGCAACCTGCGTGTCGAGGAGGTCCATCGCGTCCTCGCTGTAATTTACGCGTCACATCCCCGCAGCGCGCAGACCCTGGATGAACTTGCGCAGGTGCGGCACCTCCTCCTCGCAGCTCTGCAGCCGGTCCATCGTGTACCGCGTGGCCTGGGCAGCCGCGCGAAGCTCATGGTGCTGTCGCGCGGACAGCGGATCTCCGACACCAGGTACTCGAAGAAATCCGTGCGCACGAAACTGTGGTAGTAGAAGTTGAGCACGCGGTGGAAGAGGCACATCTGCGCGCACGCCAGTACGTGCACCAGCAGGTCGACCGTGACGGAGTCCAGGTAGATGCCCACGCTTACCAGACGCACCACCTCCTTCACCACTGCGTAGTACAGCTCCGGCAGCGCGCGCAGCGGGCGGCCCTCGAAGTGCCGCCGCGACAGGCACCTCCAGTACCGAGGAGAGACGCTTCATCTCCTCGTCGGAGTAGGCGCAGTGCGTCGTGCCGTCCTGGTCGTCCACCGAGATCACGGAGCTCTCCGACTGCCGCTTGCGCAGCGCCGCCCCCTCCTCCCCGTCCACGCTCGTCATCGACCGTCGCAAGTCCACGCTCGTTGTGTCAGTGCTTAGCGTTGGACCGTGCTAAGTCCACGCTCGTCGTGCGTGTCAATCATTGCTCACCATGGACGACGTCAACTCCGCATTGCTCCGCCATGGACGACCGTCACCTCCGCATTGCTCACCATCGACGACGTCAACTCCGCATTGCTCACCATCGATGACGTCAACTCCCCATTCCCACCCAGACTGCTTTACATCACTACCCATCGACTGCGTCAAGTCCGCAGAGATCCCCTCACGAGGGTGGTGGCGTCGGTGGAGGCGAGATAGGAGTGCGCCTTCGTCTTCAGGATGGCTTCCGTCCGCGCGAACAGCGCGCACTTCCCCAGGTTCGCTTCGAAGCCCTGCAAACTCCTTGCTCGTCTCCTCGTCGTCGTTCGGCAGACA
>JANPWL010000051.1:0-217524 GCA_027406405.1 Blastocystis sp. subtype 1 | reverse complement strand
GCATTCCTGCAGTACGACTGGGAAACCAACACGCACTGTTTGTATATTTCCTACTGCTTCCGTCGCACTGTCTATTCCCTATGGGTCTCATTTCCTTCTCTTTCTCAATGGTGGTACCATCAAGGGATATCTTCTACCCCGTCTGTTTTTTTTTCGTTCAGTTAGTGTGGTACCTCGAATTTCGGGCCGCACTCTCTATCCCTCACGCTGTACCATTGATCACTTTTATTGGGCTGCCGAATATGCGGTTGACAAGAGGCTTCTAAACGCTGATAAGTACATTACCAAACCGTTCATCCTCTACTCCAATGTGAAAAAACCAAGGTTGCTCGTCCTCGTTGCTTCTGCTTCTCTATTGCAGTACCTATTCTCTCAGTATGAATGAGAAAGACTTGTTGCGTCTGCTTCCCTCTTCTGATTGATTGATCTGGGTCGTGGTAGTCGAGGGAATGCCGTTCATTCGTAAGACCCTCTTTGGGCTTCCTATTCTTACGAAGTGTCCGAGTTTTCTCATCGTAATCCGAAAGAGGCTACCTATTGGCTTGTTTCTTTCAACAATCCTCGCTGCTGCCTCTCACAACCAAACACACACGAGTACAGATGAAATCACTCTTGCAGTTCCTGGAACCATCCTCAGCATATGCTCCCTCCCCGCATCCATAAGGAGGCGAAGCTCATGCCATTCTCCTCTCAGCCATCGCCACCACAGCTTCTGGATGTACGTCTTCCTCCCCTCCACCGGCAGTGAACAGCCCCATTTCGTGCTGCGCTCAGCCCCCCCACAACACTCCCCACGAGCTATTCCATGCACCTCCGCCCACCGGCTTCAACCGCAGCATATTCATTGCCGCCTCTTTGGGTCACAGGTCCGTCATCGCCACCAGCGTGATCAACGACTTTCAGCCCGTGCACAGCCCCACCGAAATCGTCACCTCATCGCCCATGAAACGATCTGCCGTGATGGTGCAGGCCGTGGCGGGCATCTCCGATTGCGTTGTGCCCGGGAGATCTTACCCGTCGTGGGGTCCAACAACAAACCAGCAGACAGTGCGGGCGTGAGGGTGAAAACGGAATTGGGAGCACATCCGCCCATCTCAATGTCCTTGATGCTGTTTTGGTATACCAGCTCGAAAACCTCCACCACCGCCGGGTCCGCCTGCAGATCAGCCCTGCCAAGCCTCCACGCACATGCAGACGCGTCACCCATGTTAATGCTCTCCAGGAGGTACTGATTGTAAGACATAACGCTTTCCGACGTAAAAGAACACACCGTTAGAGTGAATGCCTTCCTCCTTCTCTTACCACTATTCCCATAGGCTCATACAAATGACAAGCAAATGACAACTGCAAACAGCAATTCCATTCCATCCAATCTACTCTTCTCTTCAACATGAACACGGACGAAGGAATACAACGATTCACTACTTGCATGCCAGTTCACATAGCCTTCGACATGTATCACGTTACACAGAACGGGGGATAAATCTCTCCTTCACAAGAGCACTACAGAGAAAGAGAACCCTTCTTTCATTCGCATATAGCACACATCCAATTCCAAGGCACGCAATCAACTCGTATAGAAATCCAGAAACAGCAAATCACCACCCTGAGTCAAACAGAACGAATGCTAGTCATCGCAGAAACACCCTCCAATTCCAGATGCAGCATACATAACATTGAAGTCATTCTCTTTCTTCTTCTGTCGATCTTCACACACCCTGCTGAACGCCAAACGATATGAAAACAAACAAGCACAGTTCAAACCCTCACAGCTTTGGTGGTCTTCTTCGCCTGTATCTGAATCGCAGCCTTCCCCTTCACGCTTCCAACCGACTTGCTCTTCTTTCCGTTCTCAGCAGGATGAACACGGCTGCCGCGATAACCAGAATCACAATCACCACGGCAATCACGATTCCCCGCCATGGGCAGCAATTGCCCGTCGCCTTCTGCCACTCGCCGTCTCTTTCCCAGCACACGCTCTCTTCTGCGTGCCCACGTAGCTGCCCTGCATGGCGCACTGGTACACAGCCATCTCACCCACATGCACTCTCTCGAACACGCCCTCCGGCTGGCAGTAGCCCTTGCGCACCGCCATAGTAACCTCCACAATCGTCTCGCCCGCAGGGTTCTTTCCCACGCACTGTGAATGCCCGTTGCTCCATCTCCTCACAGGCTTGCCCGAGAATCTCGCCCGTCGTCGCATCGATGCTCAGACCCTGGGCAGCGGCGTGCTAGCTCTGCATGAAGAACTCTGTGATGATGTTCTTGTACGCTGGCTTGCCGCTGCTCACCTCGGTGTTCAGCACAAGCTCCATGTTGCTGTTCTCGTACTGGATGGTCTCAGGAAGCAGGTACTCGCACTTGTCGTTCTTCACCTCGCCCAACCACGCCATTCGCACACTCGGTACGCGTAGCCCTGGAAGCCCTCGGGACAGGCAGCGGAGATCTGACCCTCGCCCACCGCGTGAAATTCGCCAACAGCAGGACAGGAGCCCGTGCTCCGCGGGCACCAGTACAACGTCATGAACGCGTTCACACTCACGTCCGTTGACGCCACGGCGTCCACCTAAACCGGAAGGACGGGAAGCCCATCACGGCCACGGGCGCCTCCCACAGGTTGCGCGCTCTCTCCTTCGTCGACGCGTTCGTCACAGCCAGCACCGGCAGCGATGATCCCTTCGAGGTGTTTCCGTAGAGGAGAAACCGAACCGGTAGGCAGCGTTGTTCGTGTGGATGCGAAGCGGTTCCACTTGGAGCCCTCCAGGGTTCTCCACCGTCCATCGATAAAGGCCCACGGCGTTGGCCAGACTGCCGAAGGAAGGCGTCTTCGGCTCCAGCAGCCCTTCCTTCGCGCAGCCCGTCACGGGGCTGGCGTCGATGGAGGAGAAGCTGCCCACAGCCACGGAGCAGTCGTTCACGCCGAACACGCCCGTCGCGTCGAACACGATTGCCGACTGGCCCGGTGCGCGGTGCGCTTCAAAAGCCATCACGTTCTTACCAGCCACAGCACCACCATCGGCAGAATCACGTGGAACTTGGAGAAGGAAGAATCGTGCACCGTCTGCGCCTCCGTGCTCGTGTCAAACCCCTCCGCCAGGTTGAAGCGAGCCACTAAACGACCATTGAAGTACACAGCCACACCTCCAGCGTACTTCACGCGCACGTTCAGCACGGAATAGTCCTCCAGAGACGGAATCTGCACCTCACGGCGGATGTACGCCGTGGTTCCCAGTGGTTGCCCATCGCTTCCGCCCTTCACACTCTGCCACTCCGCATCATCAAACTCCATAATCCTCGCTCACCGCATTCTCGCTGTTGAACAGTTTCCACTCGTCGACCTCCACCTGGAACGGCAGCAGCGAGGAGAACACGGTGGACACCCTATCCACCTTGGAAGGCATCTGCCCCATGTCGAAGATCATCTCGCCCAGGTTCACCGTCAGCCACCAGCCCGCGGGGTTCTTCCAGCCGTCTTTCCGCGAGTCCAGCAGCTCCAGAGCGTACAGGCCGTGCGCCACGCAGAAGTCGCCGTAGTTCAGCCCGTTCGCCACCTTGAAGGCAGACACGGAGGACACCACCTCGCCGCTCACGACCTTGCCCTTGTGCAGCTTGTACGAGCCCTCGGCTCGGCCACGAGTCCGTGAAGGCCACCAGCGTGATCAGCGACTTGCCGCCCGTGCAGGCCTCCACAGACAGCGTCACCACCGCCGTGCTCACGCCGCCACTCACCTTCTTCGCTTGGATGGAGTAGGTGGCGGAGGGCAGCAAGGATGTCACACGCCCCGAGATCTTGCCCGTGTTCGTGTCGATCGACAGACCCTCCGGCAGCGCGGGCGTCACGGTGAAAGTCGTAGTAGAACTCGGAGTTGGGGTACACTTCGCCCATCTCCACGCCAGCGCTGAGCACCAGCGGTGTGGGGTACGACAGCTCGGGCACCACGCCGATGGCGTCCGCGCTCAAATCGATGGAGCTCAGGCGCCAGTCGCAGCTGCTCTCGTCGCCCGTGCCGATGCTCTCGAAGCGGTACTGGTTGTACGGCTTGCTGTTCTCCACCCACAGCTTCTTGTGCTCGCCCTTCAGCGACCACGCCATGTCCCTCACCGTCTTCAGCGTCGTCCACTCCTCTAGATTGTTGTTGCGCGCCCTCAGCGGGAACTGCTTCGGCTGCTGCGTGTCCTGCGTGTAGTACAGGTAGAGGGTCGTCGAGGAGATCCACTCGCGGCGGTCGTTGGCGAAGGTGATCATCCAGTAGTTCAGCGCACAGTAGTACGCGCTCATGGTGTAGCCGTAGTAGTGCTCCGCCGCGTACACGGGACTGCCCTGGATGTTGTAGCTCGAGATGGTGTACGAGAAGACGCGAGACGACGACGGACCGCTCATCAGACGCACTGCGCAGTCGAACACGGAGGCTGTCTCGCGTCGCCGTCTGCGCCACGATGGCAATGGCGATGGTGTTGTCTCCAGTCCGAAGGTAGTCAACGGCGGCATTATCCACGGAGGCCACGGTCCGCACGGGCAGCGAGATCTGGTGGTAGAGCACGTCGTTGTAGTTGTTCAGACCGAGACTCGTCAGGCTGAGGTCCCCGTCCACGCCGTTGCGGAACACCTCCACGCCGTTCATGTAGATCACACAGCCGTAGATGTAGCGAAGCGAGATCACGAAGCCCGCCACGCCCTCCAGCGACGCCACGTTGAAGGTCTTCTTGTACAACTGGATCTGGTTGGAAGATGCAGAGAAGCTGCCGAAGGAGGCCGCTCTCCCATCCAGCCGTTTCCGCATTGTGCCAACTTGCGGGCAGCACGCCCATCTTGTAGAACCACGATGCCTTCAGGGCGACGGACCACTTCAGGTTCACGATGCGGTCCTCGGGCAGACCCAGGTTGGCGTCGTAGCGAATCCTCCTCTCCGTCCAAGATGGCGTACAGATACAAAAAGGAGGTGCCCTGCCAGTAGACGCTGGTGGAGCCCACGTCGACTTCATACGCGAGCCGGTCAGGCAGAGCATCGTCGACCAGGTCTCGCTGCTCACCTGCCCGGAGTTGACCGCCACAGCCAGCACCTCCTCCTGTGTGGCTTTGTCCTTGATGGAGAAGGATTCCTGGAATGCGCTCCAACTGTACGTGCGCGTCACTGTCAGCAGCGTACCCGCGCACACCACACCTTCCAGCGAAAAGGAGCCTTGCAGAGTCACACCGCCCATGGTGCTGGTCATCACGAAGGTGGTATTCGGCAGGGCGCAATGCAATATGCCGGACAACGTGCAGGTCGTCTCGTCCAGCGACAAGCCGGCAGGAAGAGAGGGAGAGAACCGAGCAGCCCGTGATTTCCTTCAGCACTGGAGCGATGTGCACTTGGTCATACAGCGCGTAGACGGAGTAGGAGGGACTGAACTGGATGGTGGTCGGCATCTGCGTGTTGCAGGTCATCGGCTGCACTTCGTACAGCTCCACTGTCGAGCCGGAAGAGCCCTCGGTCACGGTCAGACGGTAGGTTGTGTAGAGCTCGTTGTTGAAGTAGCCGTTGAAGATCTTGTCGGAGTTCGCCTCGTAGGTCGTTCCAGACACGCTGATCACCGAATGCCACGCATCCGCACTCCGCGAGCCTTCCCACTGGAAGGACGTGGGGGATGAAGTGTAGGCAGAGGCCGTGAACACACGCAGGCCGTTGAGGGTCGGGCGAGGGCCCGTGAAGCCGAAGGTGATGACGGAGGGAAGCGTGGTGGCGGAGTAGTAGGAGGTGCGCTTTTAATCGAACAGATTGGCGGAGGACAATCCCGTCGCATCGATCGTGACGGGATAGGGGTACACGAAGCAGAGGTTGGAGCTGTCCCCAGCGATGGAGGAAGCGACCGAGGCCACAAACGCGTTGAAGTCCACGACGGTTTCGTTGAGGGTTGGAAAGTGCAACTCCACAGCGAGAAGGTTAGGTGTGGAGGAGGACATCAACGATGCAGGGAGGATGATGCCGTGATACACGGTCGAATCGTAAGCGCCGGTGGAAGGGTGGAAGGCGTGGCGGCTCCACTGTCCATGTTGTCGCGGAACACCCCCTTCCCGTTCACGTAGGCGATGATGCCGTAGCGGTAGTTGAAGCGCATCTCGTAGGCCGCCATGTTGTCAACGCCCGTGAAGGTCTTGCGGAAGTACTGCGTGCCAGTCGCTGAATGAGCGTCTGTTCCCAGTGTCGCCGTTTCCCAGTTGTCGCTGAAGCTCGCAGTGTTCCAGCCTTCCGCGACGGTGATTGCAGAGGAATACAGTTTCCACTCGCCGTTCATCGGAATTGGGTAATCAAAGGAAAGAGTGAATGACTCTTCGCGATCCTCAATCATCATCGTCTTCAACACCACATTGCCGTAAGGGCCCGCTACAGAAATCCAACTACCCGCCGTCCATGAATCGCCATAGGAGTCCTTTAACGTAAGGGTATAAAGGCTATTCTGCGGCTATTCAAGACAGTACTCATCGGTTCTCGTCTCGTAGTTGGAAAAGGGGTCACTAAACAACAAACGAGTCGAGCCGGAGTAAAGCTCGTAAGATTCTTCACTAGCGTGCATCACACACTTCTTGGTGATGGACACGCGGATCGTTCCCGGAGAACAATCCTCCGATTTCGCGATCACAAAGACTAGAAGTTAGACGGTCAGGATTGGGCGTACCCAAAGTCAGAAAGAAGAAGTCAGAATGGATCGATTCATAGCACTTTTCTGAATTGTGTTACGGTAGTACCAACCACCAAAACCACCAATCCGACACGAGGAGTATCATCACTTCACTGGGGAACACCTCACAGTCACTACACGTGGGTAAGGTAGTTCAGACACGAAAGGATAAACACGAACAAGCTCAATAGAAAGGTGGGTCACGACAAATACAGACACGACAAGATGGAGAAAGACGGCACGATATTAGCATGGGGAAGGTAATGGCAAGCAGTAGAACACGCCACGATGTGAGAAGAAGATGTCATCATAGGAAATCGAAACAGAGCGTATCCACTTTGCCAAGTATACGGATACATCATGTAATGGCTCCACATAGGGTTCCACATCAACAATGCCATCATTAGATCCACCCAGCAAAAGAAACAAAAATAGCAACTATAGCCGCAATACACCCACCGAAATGATCTTATAAGCAGACATACGAAAAGGACATCCATCTCACATCATGAAATGCAAAACAACAGCAAATCGAAACAACGATGAACAAAAGAAACTGCATACAAATCTCAATCCACTACTAGACACGATTACACAAAGAAAAGAGCATCAAGAATAATGGGATTGAAACAAACACCTCACACCCTTCCTCCTCCCTCCTCCTCCTCCACCTGTCCCACCGTCCTCGTCACCGTGCTCACGCCATCCACGAACTTCGTTCGGAACAGCACATCGCGTTCGTGAACATGCCCTCCTTCAGACTCACCACGATGAACTGACTCTGACCGAAGTGCTTCCGCAGCATGCGCCCGATGTTCTGCGTGTGGCTCAGGTCCAGCGCTGCGTCCATCTCGTCCAGGATGTACATCGGCGCGGGCTTGAACAGCAGCAGCGACAGCAGCAGCGACAGTGCCAACAGACTGCGCTGACCCCCCGCTCAGCTCCGACAGCGACTCCTTCTCCTTCCCGCCGAACGCCACGCGCACCTCCAAACCCTCCAACACGTTCCCGTTGCTCGGCTCCAAACGCGCCGACGCGTCCGGCAACAGCGTCGAGAAGATCGACCCGAAGTCCCGGTTCACCTTCGCGTACGTCGTCGCCAGCGTCTCCTTCTTCTTCACGTCCAGCTCCTCGATCTGGCTCTTGTCCTTCTCGATGATCTCGCGCTTCTTCAGCAGCTCCTCGTACTCGCTCTCCGCCTTCTCCATCATCCCCAACACCTTCTTGTTCAGACGACGACCCAGCTGCTCCTACTCCTCCTCCAACGCCACCACGCGGCTGTGCACCTCCTCCATCTTCACGCGCTTGAAGTCGTAGTCGCCGCCCTCCTTCCCCCACCTCGCTCTCCTCGCTCGCCAGCCACTTGTGCTCACTCAACAGACTCGCTTCGCGCCTTCTCCAACTTCGCCTTCTTCACACTGTTCTGCTTCAACACACCCTCCACACGCACTCGCTCACTCGCACATGCCTCCAATGCCTTCTCCAATCCACGCAACTCCTCACTCTGACGACGCGCCTCCTCCTCCTTCTCGCTCGCCTCACGCTTCACCCTCTCGTACTCCTCCTTCACCTCACGCACCAACGCCACCTCCGCCACACCCTCCGCCTTCTCCAACACCTCCAGGTTGTGCAGCGCCAACTCCAACGCGCTCTTCGCACTCCGGTACTTCTCCGCACGTTTACGCATCTCACTCAACTCTCTCGAACTCGCATCCAACTCTCTCGATCTCGCCTCCAACTCACGCTCCTTCGCATCCAACTCGCCACGCACCTTGTTCGCCTTCGACAACAGCGACAACACCGGCGCACCACGATGGCTCGAACACGTCGCCCTCCACTGTCACCGTGTGTGCGTGGATCGCCGGGTTGAACGTCACCTTCCGCGCCACCTCCAGCGACTCGCCCGTCCTGCTGTCCTTCACCACCATGCGGCCCGTGTCCCTCATCTTGCCCATCACCATCACCGCCATCTTCTCGCGCTCGCCCACCGCCTCCATCAACGCGCGGTCCTTCTCGCGGATCAGCATCGCCTCCTTCTCCTGCAACTCCGCGCCCCATAGCTCCTTCACACACATCGTCTGTAGGATGTCCATCTCCCCTCCGTTCCGCGCCGAGATCTCCTTCACCACCTTCCCGTTGCCTGTCATCTCAGCATCCTCACTCTTCTCTCAGCAGTGGGTAGTTGTGCGTCTCGGAGGACAGCACCATGAACTGATGCACGAATCAACTTGGAGGGCATGCTGAGTCACTCGGGTGGGAAGGCTGAGATCTCAAAGCCATGGATGGCCGAGAAGTAGTCATTCAAGGCAAGCACGAGGATCATGCGACGCACCTCCATCAGCGTGTCACTCGCGATGTGCATTCAACAATACAGCTTCTTCTCATCATCAATCACCATGGTACAGCCGAAGAATCAGTGATACGAGATAAGTGAAATGGCAAGTCCATCGCTTCAAGAACAACAGTAAAGAATAGATACTCTTCAGAAACACTCGGAATGACCTTCGAATGGGACACACGTCTTTCATCTCCAGCTACAGCCAATTCAAGTGGCATATGGAAATGATAACCCATACACGCTTCAAAGAGCCACTCAAAATGCTCATAGGGTACGAATATACCCAAAGAACACATCCACAAAGCCTTCTCCTCAGCACGCATTCAAGCAATCAAGTACCATTCATTCCATCAGATAACACATCAAAACAGTGTAGAGAGCGGATTACCATGTCAGCACTCCGCATATCCGTTTCATACAGTGAACACAACTCACCATCGGAATAGAAATATCAAAAGAAGAAGAATCGACTAAGGAGGCATTGGAACTTCTAGATGAAAGCAATTCGGCAATCCCATGATTTCACGTAGAAAAGAAGAAACCAACTCAGCGTTACAAGCGAGAAATGAGGCAAAACAGGAATTGGATAAAAGCGTCCCTATTTTCGTCAACCCCTTCATTCATTCTGAATCTGGCACATTTCTCTTATCCATGCATCATTCCTTGTTCATGGAATTCAGTACTGTTGAATGGAATGGCAGCAACACGTATCCTTCCGTGATGGAGTGTTCCTGCTTCATGAATGTATTTGCGACTGCTTAACGAGTTTGAAGTGAGATGTTCCGGTCAATCGTGTGTATCCTATTCCTTGCTTTGTAGTATTCCAGAGTCCCGTGATTGTATGATCTTCTACCACTCCATGACTGCAACTGCAGTATCCCTGACCCTATAACCTGGCTTGCTTCTTCCTGTGTACCCATTCCTCGTTGTTGTTGTCTATCGTGTGTCCGTTGTGATGCAAACTGTTCGAGTCATTGATGTCCTCCACTTCCCCGTGAACGAGCCACTGGAAGAACGCATTCATCCACTTCTCACCCTCTCCACCGTGTACTCTCACCGAAGAAGCACCACACCCCACTCTTCAACTCCATTACGTGCACGTACGGATCCTTCGGTCATGGAGTGATGGGACAACTGCAAGGACTCTTCCAGTTCTCCAGTCAATCCTGTAGATGCGACACATTTCCTGTCAATCCCTCTTAAGAGTACCATCATCAGTCCAGCCAATCGCTCCACGCCCGCCATTCGACGTGCACTCCTTTTCTCTCCCTCACGCATAGACGAAGTACAGGCAGTGTCCAAACCACGAGCAAGGAGGAGTACACACCCTCCAGCCATTCCCGCCAAGTGAGACGTCCATTTCCCTCCACGACATCGACAGGATCCATTCACACCACCAGAGCTTCTTGACGCTGTTCGCCATGAACCTGAGCATCCTCACCAGCAAAGACAGCCCATGAACAATCATTGTGAGGTATTTGTTCAACACATCTCAGAAACAAACACACCACAAACTAGGATTCTTCAAAGTACTTCTCCAGCGCGCCAATGTCTACACCGTGAGGGAACGAGCGAACAGACACCTTCCTTCACGACGGAGGTGCGGTGCTTGAAGGCGGACGGGGAGAGCGTCACTGTCGCCAGCTTCGGCATGTCTAGCGCTGAGAGGATGCAACCACCACCCACGCTGAAGGTCAAGGACACGGGGATACACGAAGGACTTGGAGTCTCCACTCATGTAAGTCGTGAGCGAGGTCAGCTCGGGCATGTCTACGCCTCACATTTCCATTACACACCCACTCTGCAGAACCAGCTCGGAGGCATCGTGATCCGCGAAGGCCAGCGCGTCCTTGCCGAGCCGAATGGACGTCAGTGCCGGCAGGTCTATTCATCACTCTCCTCCTCGTCGCGCACTCTGCAACGCCACATGCCTCGACTGCTGGAACGCCGCACCGCCCAACGCCAGCGACTGCAGCTTCGGCAAGTCTACTCCTCACTCTCTCCCGCGGGAATCACCCTTCAGCTCCAGCGCCGCGGCGGCAAAGGTCCCACTCACCCTCTCCACGTCGCCCAGCTCCAGCGTCTGCAGCGCGTCCAGACCCGACAGCTCGAGCGTGGTGAAGAGCTCGAAGGACCCTGCCCCGACCTTCAGCTCTCGCAGCCTCTCGCAGTCCCTCACCACCAGCGTGCCGTTTCTGTGCGTGAAGGAGTTCTCGCCCACCTCCACCGTCTCCAGACGGCTCAGGCCCTCCAGTCTCACCTCTTGCACGTAGTGGAAGGAGTCGTAGTAGATGGCCAGCTCGCGCAGCGCCGGGTTGTTCTCCAGCACGAACGAGCGAACCGATCCGAAGGCGCGACTGCCCACCTCCACAACCTCCAGCTGCGCGTTGCCCTGCACCGTGAAGTTCGTCGCCATGCGGAACGCCGACGGGTAGAACGCCAGCTCCTTCACCTTCGGACAGTCCTTCAGCGTGAACGACGAGAAGTGCTTGAAGGAGTCCTCGCCCATCTTGATCGTCTCCAGCTGCGCGTAGCCCTCGAACGCCAGCGCGCCCAGCATCATGAAGCACGCGCGGCCCACCGTGAACTCGCGCAGCGACGGCAGGCCCTCGAAGGCGTCCACGTGGAAGCCCTTGAAGGACTCGCTCCCGATCTCCACCACCTCCAGGCGCGAACAGTTCCTCACCGCGAAGTGCGCGTCATTCGCCCGGGTGAAGGACTCCAGGCCCACCGTCAGGCGCACCAGGTTCTGCAGCCCCTCCAACACGAAGGACTCCACGCTGTGGAAGCAGTCGCTGCTGATGCGAATCGTCTCCAGCGCCGGCACGTCCTCCAGCCTGAAGTCCTCCGTGGTGACCAGCGAGTTATACCCGACAGCCAGGGACTTCAACGCGGTGCAGTTCACCACTGCGAAAGTGCCCGTGCTCTGGAAGGATTCCGAGCCGACGGTCACGTTGACCAGCGCAGGCAGGTCCCGCAGCACCAGGCGGTTCGCGCTCTGGAAGCACTTCGAGCCGAAGGAAGCGCTCTGCAACAGCGGCGTGCCCTTGATCGTCAGCTGCTTTCCGTACCTGAAGGCGTCGGTGTCCAGCTCTCTCAATCGCGGACAGTTCCTCACGGTCAAGGCACTCGATAACTGGAAGGAATCGCCATAGACGCGCAGCGAGACCAGCTTGTCCATGTTCTCCACCTTCAGCTCCTCCGCGCTATAGAACGAGTTGACGAACGTCAGTGTCTCCAGAGACGGCAGCTCCTGCAGCTCCACCGCCCTGAACATCCGGCACGACTCGGAATCAAACGCCAGCGTCTTCAGCGCCGTGCAGTTCACGATCCGCGCCACGTCCCCGTCTGCGGCGCTGAAGCTCTCGGAACCGAACTCCGCCGTCTCCAGCCGGCCCAGGCCCTCCAGCGTCAGTCGGGTGGCCTGCGTGAAGCAGTCCGCGTCGATGCGCAGCGTCTCCAGCGCGGGCAGCTTCTCCAGCTGGAAGCGCTTGAAGTGCTTGAAGCTCCCGACCTCCGCCGTCAGCCGCTTCAGCGACGCACAGTTCGACACGGCGAAACGGCCCTCCGCAGCAGAGAAGCTCCCGGCGCCCACCCACACGGACTGCAGCGCGGGCATGTCCGAGAGGGTCACTGCCGTCGTGTTCCGGAACGAGCCCTCCTTCAGCGTGAGGCGCCGCAGGGAGACCGCGCTCGTGAGCTCGAACCGCGCGGCAGGCTGGAAGGCGAGGCGGCCGACGTACAGCTCCTCCAGCGACTCTACGCCCTCCAGCACCAGCGCCTTCGCCTCCAGGAAGGAGTGGTCACCGAACGTCAGGTTCTTCAGCTCCGTCCGGCGGGTCAGGTCCAGGGCCTGCGCCCTCTGGAAGCAGTCCGCGCCGAATGCCACCTTCTCCAGGAACAGCGTGCCGCTCAAATCCAATGTGAAGTTGGACATGACTCCGTCGCCGACGCTCAGGTCCGTCATCGCGTCGCAGTGCGTCAGGCGGAACTCGCCGCTGCCCTGCGCGAAGCTGCTCGCGCCGATCGTCAGACTCTTCAGCGCCGGCAGACCGTTCACGCTGAACTGCTCCGTGTTGACGAAGCTGTGTGAACCGATCGCGATGCTCTTCAGTACGGGCAGACTGTTCAGATCGAGTCGCGTCACGTTGGCGAAGCTGTGCGAACCAATCGCGATGCTCTTCAGTGCGGGCAGAGCGGTGAGATGAAGTGACGTGAAGGCGGCGAAGGCACCATCGCCAATGAGCAGCTCCTGAACGCTGGAGGCGACGAGCGAGAAGGCGCCGGCGGCGTGGGCGAAGCTGTTCGTCCCCACCACCACGCTCCGCAGGGAGTCGAGCTGGGCGAGAGCCAAGTCCCGCACGTCGGCGAAGCAGTCCGCGCCAATGGTCAGTCTCTGCAGCGCGGGCAGCTTGGCGAGGTGGAGGCGAGTGAAGGCGCCGAACGCCTTGTCCCGAACGGTCAATTCCTCCAGGGACTGGCAGTTCTCGACGCGCAGCTCGCCGGCTTTGCGAATGAAACTGCTCTCTCCGAAGGACACGCTCCTGATATGGGGAAGCGAGGAGAGCGTGAAGTGCTCGACCTCCGTGAAACAGCCAGCACCGATCTCCAGCGTCTCCAGCGAGGGAAGGCTCTTCAGGGAAAGGGCGCTGAAGAAATGGAACGATCCGCTGAACATGCTCAGCGTCTTCAGTGCCACGCAGTTCTCGATGTGCAACTCGCCATTCTTTCTCGTAAAACTCTCCTCCTTGAACACGATGCTCTCCAAACTCTTCAGATTGCGAATCCGCACAGTGAGAATGGAACCCAGGGAGAACGAGCCGACAGAAAGGCGTTCGAGTTTCTGAAACGCTCCAAGATCAAACACAGTACTGTCGATGTCGTTGCACTCACCATCGGGAATCACCAACTCCTTCATGCTGGTGGAGATAGTAGTATCATTCAAGCACTCCTTCAGCATTCGGAGCGTCTCTTTGGCTTCTCGAGAAACGGGATTTCTGACGAATGCAAACACGAGAATCAGACCAACAGCCACAAGCAGAAGAGTCGAAATCGCAATGCACAGCGTTCTTCCTCCAAAGCGGCTCTTCTTCTGTCCCATATTCTGGCCCCTGCTGGGAATCATCGGTTCCTGCACGGTGTGGACGATGATAGGGGTTCTAGGGCTCATCGAGGACTCGTTTTGCTTACGGATTCATAACACTCGTCTTCTGCACATATACGCCTCTAGGGTTGGAATTGTACATTCTTGAGAACAAGGGTTGCGTATTTATGGAATGCGACAATCACAGCGTTTCATCGTTCCCATCTTGCGATACGGTGCGTGGAATGTGTCCTCCCCTGAGTGGAATGGATAGCCTCTGTTGGAAGCGAGTATGATGATATTCACCCCTACGTGTTCGGGTATTGATGAACAATGAACTGGGTGTTTATCCTCTCATTCATTCCTGGACAAGGGTTGTTTGTTCAGTACAATTCATGTTGACTCCCACAAGTGCGAGATCCTTTCGATGAGACCACTTGGTCTTCTTCTTTGGTTTTCTAAGTAATGAAGAAGCAGCATTCACAACTATGAGTAGGAATGGATAGAGGACTACTTCATCTACAGGATGCAATACAAAAGCAAGAGACAAATAGTGTATGTGTGAAGAAAACGGCAGGGATAGGATGAAACACTCTTGAACCGTCTGTGATTCTCAGGATGACTCCATATACTCCTTCTCCCATCGTGAGTGCTGTCTTCTCCAAAACACACAATTCCTTTACCAGAGTGTCAAAGACTTGTAGGACTGTTCTTGATGTATGCACCTGCATTTTCAAGTTGCAAGGAATGCTTGTAAGTTCCAAAGCATCCACCCTGTGCTCATTCCCCCGAATCCGTTACTCTATGGCTACGCCATTTCAATTTCAATCTCTACAATGGAGACTATGAAGAAAGGAATGCAGCATAACCTTCTTTTCGAGAGTGGCATCCAGTTTGTTCCTTGTTCCCCTTTCACCGTTTTAGAATGCATTCTATCAATTATTGGAGAGAGATGAATCGATGTCCATGCCGCTTTTCCCAGAAACTGCTTGTACAGTTCCATTCAACGCAGTCCAACAGAGGAACATCGTTCTTCTCTTTCCTATTCATCCCTGCAGTCAGAACATTGATTTGGTCTTTGGAACTGCTTTCCCTGTGTTTGTGGAGTGTGATTCTGGAGGCTACAACATTCTCACCGATTCCCATCTCGGAATCATGATGCTGGTGTGAATTGACGCCCTTCCCGATGAGCTGGTGGTTGATGCGAAGCAGACTTGTCCAATGCATCCCAGTATCCTTCATACTCTCTCCTCAGGGTTAGAACAGCATGATTCCATTAGTAGCATTCAAACCATGGGTGGATCTGCACTGGACGTGATGTGCGCTCTGTTCCTGCCGCAGTGGTCAGAGCTGAAGGCGCACAAGAAGCCGATCCAGTCTCTTCTCCCTGCTGGACTCCGCCTTGTCCCCACCGCCTGGGCGTGTCGCCGCTCTCCGTTGCCGAGAACGAGGGCTGTCTCGCTGTTCCAGACGCTGTTCCAGACGCTGAAGGAGGAGCATCCTGTGATGGAGGACAAGACGGTGAAATCACCATGGCATTTGACTGCTTCAACGCGTGTCCTTTCATCCGCGAGGAGAATGGGAAGGCGGCGGAGCGTGGAGTGTGGCGATCGACAGACGGCGCTGACGGTCCGAAGCAGGAGCACGACGCGGACCCCCGTGACGGGCTGTCCGCCAAGGCGAGCGTCGTGAGCAGGGCGATCCGTCCGTGTCTGCGTCAGGGCTGCAGGAGACCGTGTGTGGCGCACGCCCAGCAGACGGCGATCTGGCGGCCATCTGGCGGCAGAAGCGCTGGCTGGAGAAGGTCGACGGGCTGGTGCGGCGCGAGGACTGCTGGGCGACCACTCGAACGAGCTGTGCAGAGGTTCGCTGGGGTGAGTCATCCTCCGCCACTCCATGAGCATTCCCGCGGTTGTCGCATTGGGAGGTGTTCGCTGTGTCACTCGGTGTTGTGGACAGCAGCCGCAGCAAGGTGTGCTGGGTGTTCGACACCCGTCTCCAAGACCGCGTCGAGTGGTGCGTTGCTGCTGGATTGCTTCATGATGAGCGGGAAGAACGATCGGGCGATGTACCGACTGGGGTAGTTGTTCGAGATGGAGAAGGTGAAGAAGTTGACGGAGGAGGAGTAAGCGATCGAGCGAGGTGATGAGGAAGCCGAAGCTGGTGAAGAATGCAGAAGCTGCTGAATCGCTGTGAGAAGGAGTATAGTCTATTGAATTAATTTCAGCAATGAACGACTGATGATTTGTTTGTTGACAAAACGGAGTCATGTGTTGGAGAATCAGAATACACTATCCAGTGAAGCAATAATGAGCGATCTGACTAAGATAGGTGATTATGAGTTGTTGGAGAAGCAGAGGGAAGGGTGTGAAACAAACTGAGGGACTGAACCATAGAGAGTGGTTTGACGAGTACAAAGCACGCAATCGGAATACAAATGAGATTGTATTGATGGCAAGAATGAAGAATGGATTGGATGTGAAGGGAATCGAATCACGCTTCACACGACTGAAAGAATGCAACAATGAACATCTTATGAGGCATATAGATATTGTGAAGAAGGATGAGGAGTTGTGGGTAGTGATTCCTTGGAGAGTTGACAGAATAGATTGTGATGGAGAATTGTGATTGCTATTCTCTCTCGCAATTCTTGGAGCGTAAGGATTACATGACCGAAGAGCAAGTACGTGAAATCGCTCGTGGTTGTTTATTGGGGTTGAAGTATCTTCATGAAAGAGGCATCATGCATGGAGTAAGCTCTCTGAAGTAACAATGAGTGAATAGGACGTGAGACCAGTGAATCTGTTTCTGACTGAAGATGGTGTGTTGAAACTGGGTTACTATGGACTAACAACCCAAGCAGAGTGTTATGCCATTAGGAAGACGGATTGCGAAGGAGTTCGCAGTTTTGCTCCTGAGGTGTTTGAAGGAGAGTATGAGATGAAGAGTGATGTGTGGTCTCTTGGCATTGTTTTGGTTGAATTGATGGGAATAGCACCATATTACGGGAATGATAATGGCGATTTACCCACAAAGAGTAGTGGTGGTTTAAAGTTACCGTCTGGTGTTGATGTCTTTGAATCATCAGAATTGGCTGACTTCCTGGAGAAGTACTTCCAGAAGGAAGAAAGATTGAGTGTGAATGAGTTGCTGAATGTAAGTGTAATGGGATGAGAATGATGTGTAGCATCCATTCATGAAGGAGTGTGAAGAAGAGAATGAAGTATTGAGTCCATTGGTGAAGATCCTGAAGCATCAAGAGTATTGTGAATGGATACTGAAGAAGGATGTGAAGGATTCGTATCTGGTGTTGCATAAGAATGGATTGTGCTGGTGTCATGAAGGGCTGGTTGAGAAGTTCCCTTCCATTGTAATGGAATTGTGTTTGAATACAGTGATCAAAGTGGATATTGCATCCCACAGACTGCTAAGAGTGAATGGAGAGGAGGTGAAGGGAATCAAGCATGCTAAAGTGTTGGATTTGAGTGATGATGGAGAGAGATGGGAAGGTGATGTGCTTCACAATCAACCCTACGGTTGGGGCGTGCTGTATGACAGCGAGAACAGAATGGTTTATGAGGGATTCCGACTCAAAGATGTGAATGTGTGCTATGGAAGTAGTTACTTTCCTGATCTTCAAAAGGTGGAGTATGAAGGAGAGATTTGTGAAGGAAAGCGCTGGGGACGAGGGATTCAATATGATCGGAATAGTAGTACCATGTTTAACGGAGAATGGATGGATGATGAGCACATGAACAACCGAGTAGTGCTGAATGAAGAGAATCAGTTCCTTCACAATCACATTGAAGAACTGATTGTGGAGAACAACAGTTGTAATGGACCAGAATGGACTGCTCTTGATTTGGGTTTCATGTCCCATTTGCGATTGCTTGAAGTGGGTGATGGTTGTTTTGAGTATGTGGATGAAGTGAAGTTGATTGACTTATCCAAGCTGGAGAGAGTGGTGATTGGAAAGAATTGCTTCACAAAGGAGAAGAATGATTGGGGAAATGATCCAAATCGTCATTTCTATTTGAAGAATTGTAAGAGAGTAAGAGAATTGAAGATGAGTCGTTATTCCTTCTCTGATTATTCAGTGTGTGAGATTGAGAATGTGCCTTCTTTGGAAGTGATTGAAATGGGAGAATTGAATCAATGGAGTGGCAATTTCTATTATGCTTCATTGGAATTGAAGAGTGATTCTGAAAGAATGATATGATGAATAGACTTGCCCAGTTTGAAATCACTTCTAGTTGGTTATCGTGCATTTTATGGGTGTTCTCGTGTTGAATTTGAGAGTGAATGGCTTGAAGAGGGAATGATGAATAGACTTGCCTGAATTGACTTCCATTCAACTAGGTTATAGTGCAATGTATTTCAAGGATGATGATGAATCGAGTGAGTTGATAATGCGAAGTGGTAATGATGGAATGAACTGATGAATAGACTTGCCGAAACTCACTTCACTTACTGCCATAGGCAGTACAAAATACAGTAAAAGTACATTCTATAATCCTCGTTTTATCACTCTGGAGAGTACTTCCTATCCCTCTTCCCTTACAAACAGACGTGCCCTCTCTCACTACTGTCTCTCTCTCTCATGCATTTGAACGCAGAAATCAATTGTCCTACAAGAGTAATCACAATCATAGAGAGTGATGAATAGATGTTGGCGCATTCATCAAACATCCTGCCTTTGTTAGCAATCCCCATGCGAGCATTCATTCTGTTGACGAACTGAGAACAATGAGTCAAAACGTGGAAGTGATGATTGTGGATAACAATGCATGTAATGATAAGTGTTTTGCGGCATTGGCTTTATCATTCTTCTCAAATCTGAAGGTGCTTGAAGTGGGTGATTATTCCTTTTCATTTGTGGATGAAGTGAAGTTGATTGGATTGAATCAGTTGGAGAGAGTTGAGATTGGAAAGCACTGTTTTAGAAGGAATACTGAGAAGAATCCAAATCGTCATTTCCATTTGAAGAATTGTGAGAGAGTAAGAGAATTGAAGATTGGTTGTGGTTCCTTCAGGGACTATTCAGTGTGTGAGATTGAGAATAATGTGAGTTTGGAAGTGATTGAAATGGGAGAATTGAAGGAACAGAGTTTCAATTTCTATTCTGCTTCATCGGGATTGAAGAGTGATTCTGAAAGAATGAAATGATGAATAGACATGCCCAGTTTGAAATCACTTCTCTTTGGTGGATATGCATTCCGTGATTGTTCTCATGCTGTGTTTGAGAGTGAATGGATTGAAGAGAGAATGATGACTAGACTTGCCTGAATTGACTTCCATTCAACTTGGTGAAGATGCATTCCGGTTCACGAATGATGATTTAACTGAATTGATCATGCGAAGTGGTGATGATGAAATGAACTGATGAATAGACTTGCCCAAACTCACTTCACTCATTGCTGAAGGGGATTACAGTAATACATTCTGCAATCCTCGTTCCATCACTCTGGAGGGTATTTCTTATCACTCTAACCTCATCAGCAGACATGCCCTCTCTCACTACTGTCACTCTTGACAAGGAATATGCTTTCAAATGCCAGAAAACCATCCACACGAATAGTGTCTCTTCCTTCTCCCCCTCATTCCTAGATATCACTCCCGCTCTCCAACAGTACCTCTCCTTCTCTCTTTCTTTCATACACGATTCACCATCAGTTCTCTCCAAATGAGTCATTCACACTTCATAACCCTCTACATCATCACACCACATTCATCCACAATTCCCAATCGAGGAATGCGTGAGGATGTGCCATTCCATCACTTCCCCTGATCTTGCTCCATTTCCCTCCACAACTCTACAAATCACATAATACTCACACACTCACCCCAACAAGAATAAGAATCACTAATTCCGCCTCGTAATGCACACACAACTCGCAAAGAGCATCTACAAGACTGCATTACGTAGAGCCATTGCATTCGACAAGAATCCCGTGCTGAAAGTGGGGCTGTTCTCTTCTCCTTCTGATTGTAGTGTCTTATCACCCAGGAGTCCTTTGACCGGTACTATAATCAAATCAAAAACGGATCGATGAAAGAAAGAGACTATTGCAAAGATCGCCTGGACGCCTTTCTCTGGTTTCCATTTCACTCTCTTTCCACCTAGAAGTCATAATCAATTCTATTCCATGGATCGATCTCTCTCTGCCTTCCTTCGTCAACAAGTTCAACAAACAGGCAAGGAAGAGAAGAACCCAATGTAGTTTTCTCTTCATCCAATTCAGTAGTAGCGCATTTTCTGCTCTGTTGCGTCTTTCCGATTACCTTCACTCGTGTCTGTTGTACGCCAGCAATTCTGGATTTACCAAATCAAAGATGGAATCTACACTTCCTCTCCCTCGTGATGGTGCTATTCGATCCTCCCCTTTCCCCGTAGTGCGTGAATGCTACGATCGGATTCATCCCTCTCTGGAAACAGAGGCAAGAGACCAGTACGCTGGCTATGTGCTCATCCAAAACCCTTCGGCGCTTCTTCAGCTGAAGAACTGGGATGAAGACGATGATCGCGTGAAGGCGCTGCTTTCCTCCTCCGTGGTAGCCCCGTCTCCTCTCCCTCATTCCAGATGTACCTTCTTGCCCCCATCCAGAACCAGTACCAGATGCTCTTCCTCAGCAAGTGCTTCCCACGCCATTCTCTCATTTCTAGTTCGCAGCACTCTGCCAAGAGCGCTCATGACATGAAGATCCGTCTGGTCCGCCTCGCCTCCAAACTGCGTGGCATAGCAGACCGTTCTGCCCGCCGTGAGGAAGCCACGCCGAAGGAGGGACGGCGTCGTGTCCGCCTGACCTTGGATTCACAGACGCAGCACGCGCTGGACGGCCTGTCCGTCACTCCCTCAAACGCTGTCAACACTCCCATGAACGCCGTCAACACCCACATTCCCCCACAGGAGGCGAAGCTGGACGGCTACAACTGGAAGCACGTGCTGCTGGGCGGCGCCTTCTCCCACCCCGTGGTGCTGTTTGACAAGACGCGCCTTAATCCTGCTGTGCTGATGCAAATCGAGTACGCGGACGAGACGGACACCGTCGCCTCCTCCACCGAGTACGAGCGCCTCCTCCGCACGCTGTCGAGGACGGAAACGGACACAGTGCCGCTGTGCCTGGACTGCACGACGGTGTTCGCCTCATATCCTTCTGCCTTCCTCTGTCTCTCCTTCACTGCACGGTGAGGGAGATTGCGGAGGCCGTGGAAGCGAGGCAACTCTTCGCCGTCGCCGTGGAGGATGTGCGCGACCTTCTGTTTAACTGTACGCCAGACAGGGCGGCGTGACGCGCAGGCACCATCGACCGACGCTTGATCTACCCGAATCTGCTGAAGCGGCTGGGCGGCGAGTTGGCGAAGTGTGCAGACGTCATTTACAATGTGCTGACCCGTGTTGACTGTTCTGTTTGCCACAAACACACAACAAGTCCTTGCGTTCGTTCAGGCGCCGCTGCACAAGGTGGCTGGTCCACAGGAGGAGAGAGAAGGCGCAGAAGCACAGGGGAACGAGAAAAGAGAGACACTCCCACCCGAAGGTCCGAATCACCCAGTCCACGGGGAGACCCGAGAAGACGCTTCCGAAGGGCGACATGAGACCGTTCAGGCTGATGACCGTGCTGGCGAGCCGCGCGTCCACGCTCTCCATGGCGATGAGCTCGCTGAAGGAGAAGGGGATGTAGAGGAAGAAGCCCAGCAGGAGGCACAGCAGGAGGAAGGCGAGCGGCGAGGAGGCCCACGGCAGCGCGGCAAAGACAATGCCCGCCAGGATGGACGCCGCCTCGCAGATGTGCGCACGGGAGAGGTGGTAGGCGTCCGACACATAGCCTAGTCGTGAGGGCGAAAAGAGGGGGCCACCACACCACAGCGTGCCCAGAATGCCGCCGATCTCGATGCAGCTGACGGTGGAGGGGACGTGGCTGCGAGTGAGGGGAGAGGAGACAGACGGGAGGACGGAAGGGGCGTGGAGGAGTCGCGGAAACATCAGCAACCACTCGCTGGTTGAAGGTGCTCTGGGGGTCATGGGGAGGGAGAAGTGGAACAATGAACACAGCACCCAGAAGAAGCGAGAGGGAGAGAAGGGACTTGCAGGACGATTTGCCCTCAGACTCCTCCTTCTTGGAATCGAGTGATGCGTAGGACATCTAAAGAGAATGGGTGGTTAAATGGAATGACTTCGTCAGGCCGTTTCGAGGGATAGAGAGAATAGGAGCCAAATGCATTGCATAGGTTTGCAATGCTTAGCTCATAAAAGAGGGAACTCGGATTCCCGTGGACAGCCCGGGAGAGCGTGTTGCAGAGAATGGTCCCGATGGAACTGCAGCAGCAAATCACCGACCAGTAGAATCCGCGCACTATGTGCTTAGTAAGAAGAAGAGGGGGTACAATTATCGGGAAGCCACTGTTTGAAGACAATGCATAGGATTGGCCACAACGTTCCCATACACGCGTAGTCCACTACCCAGAGAACGAAGAAACAGAGTAGTTTCCCGTTGTGGACGAAGATGCCAGTCCCTCCAACGAACAGAGGATTCCGACCATGCCGAAGAGAAGAGTGTACACCAGAAACAGGTTTCCCTTCACCACATGACTCGTGATGAACTTGCTCAGTCCATACACGATAAAAGCCGTCGTATTCATCAGGGCGTAGTTGGACTGGGTGAAGAACCCTCTCTGGATGAAATGCGGAGCGCATTCTCCCAGCGCCCTCCGAACCCTATTCCATCCCGTGCAGGACATAAAGAGAGGAAGGAGGATGTGAACGAAGTAGAAGGAGCGCGATTCCTTCATGGGTTGGGAATGGAAATGAAGTCTGGTTTGTTGAATGAATTGGTGTTGCATCCTCTTCAGAGTGTTATTTTGTGAATTGTGAATGGAGATTGGGATGTGGATTGTGTGTTGTGTGATGAAGTGGATATAGAGTGTGGAAAGGAGTACTTGGAGTTGGTAGTGATGGGAAGATCATGAGTACTTCATGATTGCTGATAATGGGGAGGATAGTCGATTAATGACTTTGGAAATGAATGCTTCTGTTCTATTTGTTAATCACCAAAAGGAAACACCCCAAAGGAGCATATCCTGGAATTGATCACCACCCACAAATCGTCCTTGTGTCTGAAACAAACGAGAGACTGTTATAACGAAACAGCCTACACTACCTTCCTCGGGAAACACGACGTCTCCTCATTCATTCCCACTCTTTCTGATACTCCTTTCTTCCTTCACACTTAACTCACTTATCCATAGCACATCACCCTTTTCATAAAAAAACAAGTAGCCATTCAACAAATCGACTCCCTGTAACACGCATCTTCAAATAAACACAACAATCACTCAAACGGTGATTATTCTCCGGAAGCAGCAGTGTTCTAGTTGCAGTACTGCAGGTTGTCAGAGTTGGGGAAAGGACCATTCGTAGCGTACTCCACATTCGGAGACTTCAGCTCCCAGTTCCACGTAAAACGGCACTGCGCTCTCTCTCTCTCGTCCTCCAGATCGTAGTAGTAGTAACTGTCGTTCACAGAGCCGCACATCTTCGTGTAGGGCTGGCCCAGGTTGGTCCAAGCAGACACCTTCACTTTGGTGGGGCCAGGGCAAGCCTGCATCAGTTGCATGGCGAAGTCAGAAATGCCAGAACCACCACCCTCGTTGTAACCGTTGTTATCGAGGTTGATCGTCTCCAGCAGAGGGAAACCAGCCTTGTCCTCGCAAATCGTCTTCAGATCAGCCAGAATGGCAGTCTGCAACTCGCCTGCATTCGCTGGATCCACACACGACTGGATGTTGTGCTCGGAGACCTGGAAGTACTTCAGGTTCTTGAAGTAGCCCAGGGTCGCGTTGTTCACCATCCAGTCCAACATCGTTCGGAAACCCTCACGCTTGAACGTACCGTACACAAACACCAGACGAGAAGGATACGTGTACTGCAGCAGCTCCATCAGACGAGGAATCAGAGCCACATCCAGACCACGGGCCAGCAGCACATCCGAGTAGAAGTAGGTATCGATGGGAGCTGTGTTCCTTCTCTGCTTGGACAGCGAATTGTGCCACAGTTCCAGAGACAGGGCAGTCATACCGGACAGAGCCAGCACACGAGTATGAGCCAGAGCCTTGGTGGGGTAGGCGTCACGCACAGCCAGATACAGACGGGTCACGTTATCGTCCTTGATCACATCCCAGTAGCAGGTGGTCTGATTCTCGAAGTTGCAGTTATCACCCAGAATGAAGGGATCGTAGATGGGGAACCAGGGCTCGGGGGTAGGAGTGGGAGTAGGAGTGGGCGTGACAGTGGGAGTAGGCGTGGCAGTGGGAGTGGGAGTAGGCGTGGGGGTCGGGGTAGGAGTGGGAGTGGGAGTAGGAGTGGGAGTAGGCGTAGGAGTGGGAGTGGGAGTAGGAGTGGGAGTGGGGGTAGGAGTGGGAGTAGGAGTAGGCGTGGGAGTAAGCGTGGGGGTAGGCGTAGGAGTAGGCGTGGGAGTAGGCGTGGGAGTAGGCGTGGGAGTAGGTGTAGGGGTCGGAGGTACGGTGGGAGGCTCGGGAGTGGGCAGCAGCTCGCTCACGATGGGACGGATGGCGAAACCAGAAATACCAGCGATGTTGGCATCGAGGGTGGTCTCACGGATAGGCAGTCTGAACACGAAAGAGTAGCAAGCACGCAGTCTCGACTCAATGGCGAAGAACGGCCACTCGGCGTACTCGGGCTCACCCTCCACGGCGTACTGCAGGTACTCCACCACCACACCGTAGACCGAAGGTTTCCAGAAGGCAGTGTCGAAGTAAGGACCCTCCTCGCGGTCGTTGCGGTAGTACTGGAAGAACTCGGGGTCCAGACCCAGCGTCACGGCAGTGGGACCACGTATCACCAGATCGAAAAGACCCAGCTTGTTGTAGGCGGTCGGCTTCTCGTAGCCAGCAATGTGGTACTTCTTCTCATCATCGATCACCTGGCACTCGTCCTCGGTGTTCGTGTGGTGGTAGTACTGTCTGTAGGCAATACCGTTCTCGAACACGTAGTCGAAGCCCCAAGCCAGAGGCAGACCATCGCACACCTTGCCAGTCACACCGTGCTCCTTGCCCACGCAGTCGATCAGCTCCTGAGCGGACAGAGCCACCTCCACGATCTGGTCGTACTCCTCCAGGTACAGCTTCTTGATGGCGTACTCAATGGAGGTGGTAATGGCGAAGGCCCACGTCACAGAGCAGTTCTGAGGCTTGCAGATGGTCGAGCGGAGCGTGTTCCCAGCCAGACGGCGGTCCTCGAAGACGTCGTCGCAAGGGTCCAGCGAAGGCATCAGGTAACGCAGGTTGGAGTTGTTGTACACGGGGATCACAGAAGGCACGGGGGTCTTGATGCCCGAGTATCTCTGCTTGGTGGTGGTAATCTCCTCGAACTCGTCGGGATGCCAGTCGGCGTAGAACGTGAACTCCATTCTGTAGCGGTCGCGCATGTTCCAGTCGTGAATCTTCTCGCACGAGTCGATGAAGTACTCCAGACGCTTCTGGAACTCCTCGGAGTTCACATCACGGGACGTGCACTTCATCTTTTCATCCCACTTATGCAGGTAATTCAGATAGCCGGCCTGGTCGCAGGTGAAGTCAGAGCCCTTGTTCGTCGGGTCAGCGGGGTAAGCAGGCTTGCCAGTGATGGGCTTGCTCTTGTCAAAGTCACGCGTCTTGTGGCCAGAAGGAACGCTGGTCCACTGCTCCTTGACCTGGTCCAGCTTCAGCACCTTGTAGTGAGGAGCAGCCGTCAGATCGTGATCCTTGTTGTAGGTCAGATACTTCACGTTCACGGTGGCAGCACCGTTGCAGCCAATGTAGTAGTAACCGGGGTTCAGGCAGTAGGCCATGGGGGTGGCGGTAAATGTGGGTACCAGCACCAGACCGTTGGTCTTCATGGCCTCGTTGCTCAGGCGCACCTGGCACTGAGCATTGCCGGACACTCTGGAGAAATGGACCTCCATAACGCCATTGACGCAGTTTGCAGCTGTTATCAAGGCAAACAGCTGGCAGAGTAATGTCAAAGAGAGACACAAATTCTTCATCATGCAAAAGATAATAATGAAGAATCTGTATCCATTCGTTTTGCGTACAATAACCGCGGTATAATCCTCATTTGGATGTGCTGAGGGAATCGAAAACACGAGGAGGCCATACTGGATCCTTTCACTCTACATGGACTCCTCTGAGTCTCACCATTCATAGGGCAGCGATATAGAGCTATGAGTCCATTGCCCGCAATCTGACAGAATGAAAAGCAAATCATGCAATTGCAAGTGAGACAAAACTGTTTTTGAAAAGGAGCTTGCATTCACAGCGAGCATTCTCATTATCAAGTGGAAGTGTTAGAAGCAGCAAGTGGGAGTGCCAACCCAAACAGAAGAGGAGTGTTCACGCAAGCAAGGTATCACTACTGTCAATACAAACAAACATGCAATACACACAGCCAACAGCATCAAAACAAACACAAAAGAACTACTTCAAGCAACGCTTTCCATTAAGGACAAAATACAAAGGAGTGAGGGAAGAAAGGCGGTTCTGGAGGGCATTGTAGGCTTTGCTCTGGGGCAGGATCATCAAAAACGCGTAAATGCTGCGAAGCATGGCGAAGAAGCTGGGATTCTCAATGTCGATGAGATGGAGGCGGATGTGCATGAACATGGGAGAGTCGAGCATGCCGAGCAGCTGGTTGGCTTGGAGAAGGAGGGCCATGGAGAGCGTCTGCTTGTTCAGGGAGAAGGCGATGGACTCGGCCACGCAGTAGTCCTCGACGAACAGGCAGAGACAGAGCGCGGCGATGGGGTTGACGCAGAAGGACTGGTACCTGCGGGTGAGCAGCCGCGGCCGCAAGCACAGCGTGTCATAGAGCTGGATGGAGGCCGGCGACACGGGCGTGTGGTAGAAGAGGCAGCTGCGGAGAGAGTCGCGCGTGGAGCGCGTCTCCTCTTGCGTCAGCAGGATCGTGACGAGCAGCTGCACGATGACGCCCACGAAGGCTCGGTCGTCGAGCGTCTGCGCGTCACCGCATGAAACAAGGCGTACACTCAGGATGGAGGCGATGGTGTGGTACACGGTGGTCGAGTCCTCGTACCGGCACAGCATGCACAGGATGAACGACCCGCGCCGCTCCAGGAAGGCGGGCGACTCGCGGAGCATCTACCCTTCAGCCCGCGCCGCGTCGCCACCTCCATCACGTCGCGGAGGACGCCCGGCAGGTCGTCCAGGCGGCGCGCGTACTGCAACAGCACCTCCACCGCCGCCTCGATCACCTCGTCGTGGCCGTCCTTCGTCGCGCTCAGCAGGCTGCTGCGGAACAGGGAGAGCGGCAGCTGCGCGCGGGCGGAGGCGGCGGGCGAGTGCGTGAGCAGGATGGCGGTGAAGCGCAGACACACCAGACGCGCGCGCTTGGAGGGGTAGGAAAGCCCGTTGCACACCAGCGCGGCGAGGGACCTCAGGTCGTCACAGTAGTCGCACTTCATGAACTAGGCGTCAGCCGCGCGGCGCGCGCCCACGTTGTCCATCAGGTCCTTGCAGGCGTTGTCCGAGGCCTGCTGCACCTCCTCCTCCTCGTCCAGCAGGCAGGGCAGCAGCGCGTCGAAGAGCTGGCTGTAGGGCAGGCTCCACTTCTCGCTCACCAGCACGAACTCGCGGATCCACGAGACTGCCGTCAGGCGGATGAACTTGTCCTTGTTGTGGCTCTGCACGATGATGGTGGTGATCTACGCTGGAGGGGCGATGCGCTCCTACCATTGTACTCGTGTCCACCTCGCCCGCCGTGGACTCCTTGATCTCCGCCAGCAGCGTCTGCAGCAGCGAATCCGTTTCCTGCGAGTCAAGAGGGAATGATGTCCGCACCTGCCGAATCTCGCGGTGCGGGTCGCTGAGCATGTCGAACAGGCCTTCCAGAAAGCCGGGGAGGAAGTCCAGAATGTCAATGCCGGGGACATTGTCCATCACGTCGATCCAGGAGATGAGCAGGCGGCGGATGTGCGGACTCGTGTCGTAAATGTACTGCTGCATCAGAGGGATCAGCTTCTCCACATCGAAGGACTGGGTCTCGGTCACAATCTCCTTCAGTAGTTTGTCCAGCAGGGAGGCTCCCTGGGGTCAAGGGCGCAACTTGAAAGGGACAAGGATATCTCCTTCACCTCCACGTCGACATCGGCGTAGAGCTCGCACAGACTGCTGAAGATTTCGTTGATAAACGTCAAGATTCCCCCTCTCGCCGCCTTCACGATGTTGTACAGGGACTCGCAAGCATAGAACCGAACTTGTGTGTCTTCGCTATCGAAACAGTCCAGAACAGGCGGCAGTAGCAGCGATATGTAGTTGATAATGTCCGTTCCGACGCCAATGCCGCAAGAAGCCAACCCGATGAGTCCGCCCTTCACGCTATTCAAATTGGAGTCGTCTCGAATCGCGTCCGTCATCACGCGAATGATTTTCCGTATTCGCTCCGAATCGCCCGCTTCCTACGATTTGAAAGCGATTACAGCAAATGTTACGTGCATTTGATGGATAATACTCTCGATTTCTCCTGCCGCGGCTTTCCGCTTCTCATAAGAGCGGTCGATGAGGTTCTTCAAAACCAGCGCGGGGATCTCCTGGATTACTTCGGCTCCTTCCATGAGGTGATTGGCGTGAGAATCCGTGTGTTGGAGAAATGATATGTGTGATCTGTGTTTTGTGAAGCATATGGGTATGAAAGCAGTTTGTAGAGAGATAAGCAGGTGTGTGAGGATGGTAGTTTGTGGAAGGAGAAACAAGCATGAGAGTAGGGAAATTAATCCACAGAAAGAGACTCCACATCGGAGTGGAAGCCATCCAAGCCGACTCTCCTGCTGACAGAGCCACGACCACTGCTGGGCAGGCTGATGGTAGAATAGGTGGATCGTCTCAGGGACCGCAATTCCTCCTTCGGTTTGTAGGAAGATGGGACATGCGGTTCAAATCCGTCCCGTGAAAGAGGCGCCTTCGTCTTCCTTGTCTTCCGCTTGAACAGTCCCAGAAACCGCTTCCACCAGCTCTTCTTCGCGCCCTTCCTTTTCTCCTTTCCTTGTGTGTCTTTTGAATACCGTCTTGTGTCCCTTGAAAGGCGTGTTTCCTTTGTCGATGCGCCCTTCACAACTGCACCCTTAGCAGTTGCTGTTGCACTTTTCACATTCGAAGCACTTACACGCGAACTACTCACATGCGAACCACTTACAAGCGATGCATTCATAATGCGGTACAGCGAATCATTCTACCGATCAACACACACGCGCACACACACCTTCTCCTGAAGAGCCTGATTCTCGCGGGACAGGCGAAACAGCTCCTGACGGAGGGAATACGCCTCTTGCTGATGGGTCCGCAACTGCTCCTGCAGTTCCTCGTTCTGTGACGATAATCTACATTCGATACGCATTGCAAAACATACCGATCCAAGAAGGAGGGCTCCGAAATCTTGAACTTCCGGATCCAAACGCGCAGGCGCTCCACCTCATTCTTTGTGCTGATCAGCTGTAAATGCAGTTCACGGATCTCGCTCTTCTTACGATTCAATCTGCGCATTACGGACCACCCCTCAACTTACTGACCCGCCAAGATCTGATTTTGGTCTTCGTAGTAAACGTGCTGCACAGCGAGCATGTCAATGTCCTTTCGCAGCAACACAATCTCTCTCTTTCAGAAACGCATTCCTCCGTGCCTACTTGAAGGGACTCGATTCGCTCGTTCATTTTCTGAATGAGGAGCAGACTCTCCTCGCTTGTTTCCCGTTCTTCAAGATGAGGCGTGTGAACATCCAGAAATAGCGATTGCACCTATTTCATCAACCAATCCATTTCGTTCTACACAACGAGAGGCACTTCGCGTGCTCCTTTCCCTCCTCTTCGTCAACTCACCATCGGAATATGCAGTTTGATTCTCTTTCATCCAATCCGAAGATACCATGAATTCTATGCCGAGCAGGTCGTCGGAATGGCGTGTCGGGGAAAACACGATGCATTTCCTGTCTCCATCATTCCATCCTCCCTTCTCTCTGCATTCTTCACAATAGCAATGCCTCAGACACTCAGGTAGATTTCTTTCCAATCCAGCAATGTTCAGTCCCTAGTTCATTCTGCATATACTGCCTAATCCATAGTCGGAGCATTCGCTTCTTTTCGGCACTTCCAGGCCTGCTGATCATTGCCATTCTACTAGTGGAGGGTGTACCGATTTTCACCTACTATGTGCCGAATATCACGCGTAAGAATGAAATCAAAGCGTGATTCGTAGAATCCCGTACACCCCTCCTCACATGCCTCCACTGCCTTCACCTTGCTTACTTTGTTGTCTGCTATGTGTTTTGCATATGGAGCTACTTTGCTTGTGTGTTTACGCGTGAGGACGTTCTTTCCTCTGAATTCGTAGACCCGGGAAGAGTCACCGAGAGCTACATTCAGGATTATGAGCGCCAGTTTGGATATGAGGAGCTGCGGTATTGTCCTGTCTGCAATCAGAAGAAACCGCCTCGATGTCACCACTGCAGCATCTGCAAGGTGATCAGCACCCAAACCAGGTAAACACTAGATGTGCGTGGTGAACATGGACCATCACTGTCCCTGGCTGTGCAACTGCATTGGCTATGCCAACAAGAAATTCTTCATCCTCTTTCTTACCTATACGTGGCTCGGGTGCTTCGATATCACCCTCACGGCGTTTGGCGACATCTTCTGCCTCCACGACTCCTTCGATCTAGCCGTCCATCCAGTGTCCGTCGTCGCGTTGCTCTCCCAATCCGCCTTCACCGTAGCATCCTCCTCGCCTTCAGCATTTCGCTCTGCCTCTTCTTCTTCGCCGGCTTTCACTACTGGCTGGTCCTTCACGACAAAACCACTATCGAGTCCATCTCCTCCTTCTCCCGATTCTTCTCGCACTCGCCCGCCACCGCACGTCGGCCGGTGCACTACTACGAGAACTGGTGCAGTGTGATGGATGCGTCTCCGTGGATCGTCGCCTCGCCTCCTTCCCTCCATCGTAGTGGCTCCTCCCCGTTCACAGCGCCTCCTTCGCCTTCTCGTGGGATTTTCTCTTTCACCCGTCCTCTCTCCATGTTGCTGTTAGACGTAGATCGGAGAGCGAGTCAGATATGAGCATGGAGGAAATGCGCTCCTTGGTACTGCATGATATGCGTCATCTGCAGCAACAACTCCCCGTTCCTGAAGTGTAATCTAGTGTCAGCATGTCTGTTTGGTTCCAAACGACCCTCCCCCATTCTCACTCCCATTCATTTGCAAATCCAAACCATGAAAGCGTCCCTGTTATTCACGTCACCCTTACCTATAGTTTCCTTGCTGCCCTGCTCGTGTTCTGCCTCGCCACGGCCGGTTTGTCTCTTCCTCCTCGGTAAGGCGTAGAACTTAAGGAACTGAACGACGACAATTTCGAAACCCTCACACAGATGACTACGGGATCCACTACGGGCCCCTGGTTCATCATGTTCTTTGCCCCCGTATTTCCTGATTCCTCCCTCATGACCGTAGTGGTGCGGTCATTGCAAGAAGCTGGCCCCCACCTGGGAGAATTTGGCTGACGAGGTGGATGGAGAGGTCAACATCGCCAAGGTGTTTTTGATTTGAAACCTTCACACGTAGGTGGACGCGACGGCCAACAATGCGCTCTCCAAAATGTACTCCATCGAGGGTTTCCCCACGCTCATCTTCTTCAAGGATGTTTTACTCTCCCAATCATTCTCAGGTCTAGGGCAAGTACGTCAAGTACGAGGGAGGTCGCTCTCTGGAGGATCTGAAGGCCTTCGCGCTGGAGGGCTTCAAGGACCAGGAAATGACCCCCTGCCCCCGTTTCCCTTCCTTCTTTGAGAAGAAGGTGGAGGTGGGGGTAAATGGCTGGTGTGATGGGTAGGAGTACTTCCAGCTGGCGGGCCGCTACCTGACGACGAACCCCTTCACCTCCTGCTTTGTGCTGATGGGGAGCGGCGCGGTGGTCGGTGTGCTGATCACCCTCATCTACCACTGCTGCTGCGTAGGTGTGGTTGGGGAGTGTGAGAGGTAGCGCCGCAACGTGGTGGAGTACGAGGTGACGGAGGAGAAGAAGAACAACTCGGGTGTTTGTTACAAACAGGTCACTTCGCTTCCACCAGCTCCGGCGAGGCGTACTTCTTCGTCCACTCCTGTGCCGTCTTGAAATAGGTCTCGGGGGAGTTCATCATCTCGTGCGCTATGGGCTTGACCAGCGGGTCCGCGGGGTTCGGCTCGCTCAGCAGCTGCATGATCGTCAGCAGCACCTTGCTGATGGTGAGGGCGGCAGACCAGTTGTTCTTGATCGTGTCCAGGCAAATCACTCCATTCGAGTTTATGTTGCAGTGGTAGATGCGCGTGCGGAATGTGATCTACGCATCACCCCGGTGCAGTGCGGCTACTTTAGGCGGCTGGAAGGGGTAATCCTCCGGGAAATGAATATCCAGGAAGAAGACGCCTCCTTCGTAGGGCGTGTCCTTCGGGCCGTTGAGACGCGCTTCCCATTCGTATCTACGCCTCACCGGAGAGGGAGAAGGGGACATATTCGAATCCTTCGGCGCCGCGAGAATTCCGCACGGCGGATCCAGCATGATGTCCGTGAGTTCCGCCTGAATCCTACGTCGTGACGCGCATTCATGAATAGATGCCTCTTTACCGCCTTTCCCATGTTCATCTTCTTGTGGCCGTGGTGCTAGACAATCACAGAGAGGATCAGAGAGAATACCGAGGAACTGCCCGATTTGTGCTCCCTCTTTTTCGTCACCTGCTCCGCGGGCTTCTTTTCGTCAGTCGACTTTTCCTTGTCCTTGTCCGCGTCCATCGTTCCCAAATTGACTGTTTTTGGAGAGTGACGGAAGGAGAACGGATTTCGGTCGCTGTTGGAAGGGTTCTTCCCTCCGTGTTGAAAGGAGTGGTCCTTCCCAACAGGCCTCCTGGGACAGTTTGAACACGATGTCCAATCCCATTTCTTTTCTTCATCTCGCAACCATGGAAGAATTCAGATTAGATAACCCGCCCGCGGACGCCATATCCTGTCTTCGCTTTTCAAGTGGCTCAAATATGCTTGCCTGCTCTTCTTGGGACGGCGTCGCCTTTCTCGCTCCTCGCTGATGGCATAGACCGTTACACTCTACGACACAGACAAAAGCAAAATGCTGGCCCGCTTTTATGACAAGACGGCCGTTTTGTCCTGCGACATCATCGACGCAGATACCGTGTGTCTCGGTGGACTTGAGTGCGTCGTAAAAATGTAAGGATGTGCTTCATTTCTCAAGTAGATATGACTTCCATTTGAAGCAGGAACGCATCCTGGGATACCACCACGCTGCAGTGAGCTCCGTTCTCTATCTCCGAGAAATGAGTTTATGCTCTCTCTTCGCTTGATCGTCTAGATTGGGTTGTCAGTGCCAGCTGGGACAAGACGGTGAAGATCTGGGACCTGAGCAAGAACGTGGAGAACGAGCCCCTTCAAACCATCGAGCTTCCCGCCAAGGTGTACCGGATGGACTTGAACAAAGATCTGTGCGGGCTTTCCTCCCTGCTGACCCGTAGAAAGCTCTTCCTGGCGCTGGACGGCCATCAGATCGCCACCTGCGACCTCCGCTCCCTCGCCACGCCGCCGGTGGTGCGCGAGTCCCTGCTCAAGTTCACGCTGCACTCCCTCGCCGCCCTCCTCGACGGCTCGGGCACCATCGTGGGCAGCATCGAGGGCCGCGTGGGCGTGGAGTTCACCGACCCCGCCGCGGGCAAGCCCTTCTCCTTCCGCTGCCACCGCATGCCGGACGCCTTCGGGAACGAGGTCATCTACCCCGTCAACGCGATCGCGGTGCACCCCATGTGATGATAAAGGTGGCGGCTGAGGCGTAGATACGGCTCCTTCGCAACGGGCGGGTCGGACGGCTCGGTGAGCATGTGGGACGCCGTGGCGAAGAAGCGCCTGGCGTACTTCGTGAAGTGGGGATGGAGCGCGGCGCTCACGCGTAGCTACACGCCCGGCGTGGTGTGCCTCGCCTTCAACCGCGACGGGACGAAGCTGGCCATCGGCTGCAGCTACGCCTTCGAGGAGGGCGCGGGGAATCCCAAGGCGGAGATGCCCTGCTCCATCGCCATTCGCTCAATGAAAGACGCGGAGGTGAAGCCCATGGCAGTGGCGTGAACAGTGAAACAAAGGGTGCGCGTGAGGAACAGTGAAAGAACTCTCGCATGAATAACAAACAGTGTAACAAAGCAACCTTCCTGTTTATTTAAAGAAACTTGGATATCCAGTTGAAAGCTAGGCGTCACACTCACTCCTCTCACCCACCGTCAGTATACCCAATCTGCTTCACAACGCTGCACATGAAGAGCTCCACGGGTCTGACACCAGAAGGATTGTCAAAGTTCTGTCCATCACTTACATCATTCATTCCCACGTCCTTTCCGAAGGTATCCACCAGGTTCAGGTTGATACGCAGCTCCTGCTCGGAGGCAGCGCCGGGCATATCGATCTTGTTGCCCAGCACAGCGAAAGGCACATTCGCCAGCTCCTCGTCAGACAGCAGCTCCTATGCGTCACACACCTTAAGTGCAACCCACGCTCAGCTCCTGTTTAGCCTCGGGGAAACGGTCCTTATCCTCGGCATCCACGAGGAAGATGACGCCGTCCACCTTCGCAAAATACTCCTTCCACAGCTTTCTGGCTATTCCGTCACAGACAGCGCAAAACACATTACCACTCTCATGACCGCCCAGATCGAACGTTCTGAACTTGATTTTACCAATTTCGAGCTCCTCCGAGTCTACACATCACTCTCCGGCCACGGCGTCCTACTGGGGTGAAGAGTAGGCTCATGAACAGCCAGTCTGCCCTGCTTTAAAACATCCAGAAGAGTCGTCTTGCCCGCGTTATCGAGACCCAGGAAAAGGAGCTTTCCGCTCTTCTGGTACAAACCTAGGTTGTCATCTGGAAGGACGCCGTAGCATACCGAGATAGTACAGCACGTCGTAAAACCAATTGACCAGGAACATTCTCAACTTCAACGAAACCGGATTACTGAAATAGCGAAGGAATGGGCATTGCGCCGCAAATCGGGGCCATTTCGGTTGCGTGTGTTTCTTTTCAAACAGTGGACATTTTTCATTGTTCCGCCTGCAACTCTTCGACCTTCAGGCGGATAAACTCCTCCAGCTGATCGTGGAGCGCCTTCACGATTCCATAGTACGCGGAGCCAAACACGGCCACAACTCGCACTACATGATAAAGAACGGAAGGGAAAAGAACCTGGGAGGGACACGCTGAAGGCCACGCCCTGAATGGCGGCATTGATGTGCACGTTGGTCCGCGGGTTCTCCAGCAGCTCGAAGGTGTACACGAGGATGTTGTCGTAGGATTTGCGCATGATCGGGGACGCGTGCTGCGGATCACTCCCGTTCCCTCGTCCCACCATGTAGGAATGGATGTTGGTCTGCCAATAGATGGGGCCCTGCTGCCGCCACTCCACCGAGGACCGGTACAGCTGCAGGAAGCTGGGCTTCACGACGAACACGCACCGGTTCCACTTCTTGAAGATCTTCTTGGAGGTCACGCGCTTCAGGATCATCCCGCACAGCATGTCGTTGTAGAGGAACAGCGGCGGCAGGCTGCTCGCCTGTCTATGCCTCACGCCCCTCGTCGTCGCCCACTGCGCCTCCTCGGCGGTCAGCGTGGAGATGGCCGTGGCCTCACTGTTCGTGTCATACAGCGAGGAGTACATCTGCTCGAACGTGGACTGCGTCGTTGTGACGGGCTGTGCAGAGGCGAAGTGCGTCAGCGGCGCGGAAGTCTGCTCGATGTACGCGTCCTGCAGGGTGAGGGAACGCTGCTGCGCGGCGGGCGGGTTCTGCCGCCGGAACTCGTCGGAGTGGTTGGCGGCGATGTACTGCGCGTACTCCTCGTCCTTCTTCAGCAGCAGGTCCGAGTCGTCGTCGCGCGCGTGCAGCAGCTGCACCAGTGACTGGCTCTCGCCGCTACGCGTGAGTTATGATGGATGACGCCACAGCGAATAGCGGCGCAGCGCCTCCTTCACGGAGGGGTCCTTCTGCAGGACGAGCTGCTGCAAGTAGGACTCCTCGTACTCCGTGATCTCGCCCGCGACGCTCATGAGATGGCACTGGTTCAGCAGGATGTCCTCGGGCGTGTGGATCTCCTCCACCGTGTTCACCACGTTGTAGGTGTGGATGCACTGCTCCGTGTTGAACAGGTCCGTCGCCTGCGCGTTCGCGTCCACGTACTCGTAGTCGTAGGGGATGGAGGGCGCCGGTTGCTGCTGGTCGTAGCCCTGATACGCGGGATAGGCTTGCTGGAGGGTTGTGTCTGTGTGGGATTGCTCGGTTTCGTTAGTGGCTGCCTCTTCAGTCGTCGTCCATTCTTGGGCGGCTCCTTCTGTAGTCGTCCATTCCTCAGCAGCCGTCCATTCTTCAATGGGGACGAGTTGGGATGGATCAGCAACACCCTCACCTCCTTCAACAGGAGCAGCACCTCCTTCAACAGGAACAGCACCTCCTTCAACCGGAACAGCACCTCCTTCAACAGCAGCATCACCCTCCCCATTGGAAGAACCATAAAACAACTGCTCAAATTGATCGAACCACGACGCATCCTCCGGCTCCTTCGTATTCTCCTCCTCCCAATTCCACTCATAGCCATTGGGGGCGGGCTCCTGCTCATCCATCCTCTCACACACAACTACATCCGTCGCATCCCTAGTTTCTTTGCACTTTGCTGGGGGCACATAACTGTGGTCCCATCCACTGCGGAAGCGCTGTGGCGACGAATCGCGGTGTAGTTGCTACGCATGAGCCGGCCACGCGACGGATACACTCTCCGGGTGTCGCTCGCTCCACTTCTTGGGGGCATTTGCATTCTAGGGTTCAACACAGCCACTTCCGCTACGGCGTGCATGAAGGCAAATAGCGTAGAAAGAACTGATGAGGATCCACAACAACCGCTCTATATCCCGCTTCGCCCGCTTGTCAATCCCGCCCGACTCCAAACAAACACCGCTAGCTCCAGTTATAGAAATTGACATAATAGGCGGAAAACATGGATGTCTCGATGAACTGCTGCATGAAAAGCCGGCTGTTGACATGCGGAATACTGTCGTAGGTACACGGTCTTATCCAGGATCCAAATCTGCTCGTCCTTCTCCTTCAAGATCGTCGTCGCAGTGTACGGGGGAAGGATCATCACCCCCAAGTAGGATCGGAAGAGCTCCTTCACTACGCGTCACCCCACTTCCCCGCACGCACCCGACTCCGCATCGAAGCGGGAATCCACAAACGACGCACTATCCGCGAACGACAACGCGGGGTGGACCAGGCGCCGCAGCTCGCTGTACAAGTCCACATCCGGCACGAAGGGCAGCGGCGGCAGCACGCCGTCTCGCCGCTCCTTCGGAATGGGACTCGCCGCGGGGAAGCCCAGCACGTCCGGCGCGAAGGCGTAGTAGTCCTGCAGGTCCCGGGGCAGCGCCACGTGGTCCTCGTCCACGTTCACCACCGTCACGCCCTTCAGCCGCTCCAGCGCCTTGCGGGAGCTACGGGTCAGCGCGGCAGGCAGGCCCTACACGCAGGAGCTGTGCGCGCCCATCATGTAGGGCATGGGGCTGTTGATGAAGTTCATCATGGCGCGCGTCAGTACCGGGCAGTACGTGTACGACCACACGAACGGCCGCCTACGCGTCAGCCCCCGCCGCGACGCTCACAGCAGGTCCTTCAGCGCCTCCATCACGGTCGTGAGCAGCGAGAGCTGCGAGGACACGAACAGCACGCTGCGCTCCAGCAGCAGCAGCCGCACCAGCAGCAGCACGTGCTCCACCGACAGCAGCTCGAACAGCAGCTGCAGCGGACTGCTCTCGCGTCCCCGCGCGAACGCCTTCTCCGGCGGCGTCAGCGCGCTCGAGCTGCTGCGCAGGTGTACGCGCGGGATGTCCAGCGTCTTCTCGCCGCGCGGCGGCACTGCAGGCATTGGCGACGCTGCTGACGCTACAGGCACTGCAGGCACCGCAGGCAGGGTGGGAGAGAGCGCGCGCTTGGGGCTGCCGGCGGGGCTGGCGGAGAGCAGCGCCTCGTCCTCGCTGTCCGAGAAGAGGAAGTGGCTCCCCGCAGGGCGGCGGTCCGCGCACTGGAACAGCGCGGCGGAGAAGCGGCGCTTGGCCTACGCGTCAGCCGGCGCGCCGAGCGGGACGTTGGAGGAGGCCTCCTTGAGCAGCAGCGACAGGAGCAGGGCGTGCTGCTGCTCGGGCGCCGCGCCGTGGAACTCGTCGTAGCAGGCGCGCAGGAAGCCCAGCAGCCGGTCGCGCAGCGCCGCGAGGTTGTTGAAGGGCGACAGGAGGATGAGGCCCTCGGGCACGAACCGCACGCTGCCTCCCACCGTCTACGCCTCACCACCGCCGCGCGCGCGCACCTGCGGGTAGAACACGTTGAGGCAGGCGGCACTCCAGCGCTCGCTGGAGGTGCTGCCCAGCAGGAAGGTGAACACGCGCGCGTCGTGCGCCGCGCCGAAGGAGCAGTAGCCCTCCGGCAGGAAGAAGCCCAGCGGGTTGCTGGGCGGGCTGAGCCCCGTGCCTACGCTTCAGCCGCCAGCGCCGCACGCACCCGTGAGGTCCGTCTCCACGGCGTCCACCTCGCGCACGCTCTGCGTGACCTCGTCGCCGCGATAGAAGATGGCCTTGAAGACGCTCTGGCGCTTGAATTGGCGCAGGTGCACGGAGGAGGCGGGCGGCGTGCGCTGGTGCACGCTGAACTTGCGCTGCTTGTGGATGTAGTTGATCAGGTCCAGCAGGTCCACGCGCCGAAAGGACTTCACCATTTGCGACCGCACCTTCTCCAGCGGCGCCTCCGTTTCTGACTCTGTCTTCGGCGTCTCGGGTGTGGGCGTTTCGTCGAGTGGTTCTGTCTCTGTCTTGCTTGATTTGGCTGTCTCTGTCTTGCTTGATTTGGCTGTCTCCGCCTTCACAGATTTAGTGGTCTCCGCCTTGCTTGACTTGGTCAGCTTGGCGAGCATCGCCAGCCGGTTGCTCGACTTGCTCACGGGCCGCAGCGCCGCCTCCACGGAGGACTCCACGTCGCTGCCGTCGCTGCCGGCACTGGAGGGCAGCTACGCATGAACAGCCCGCAAGACGGCAACCTGCGTGTCGAGGAGGTCCATCGCGTTCTCGCTGTACTCTACGCATCACATCCTCGCAGCGCGCAGACCCTGAATGAACTTGCGCAGGTGCGGCACCTCCTCCTCGCAGCTCTGCAGCCGGTCCATCGTGTACTGCGTGGCCTTGCGCAGCCGCGCGAAGCTCATGGTGCTGTCGCGCGGACAGCGGATCTCCGACACCAGGTACTCGAAGAAATCCGTGCGCACGAAACTGTGGTAGTAGAAGTTGAGCACGCGGTGGAAGAGGCGCATCTGCGCGCACGCCAGTACGTGCACCAGCAGGTCGACCGTGACGGAGTCCAGGTAGATGCCCACGCTCACCAGACGCACCACCTCCTTCACCACTGCGTAGTACAGCTCCGGCAGCGCGCGCAGCGGGCGGCCCTCGAAGTGCTGCCGCGACAGGCACTCCAGCATCGAGGAGAGACGCTTCATCTCCTCGTCGGAGTAGGCGCAGTGTGTCGTGCCGTCCTGGTCGTCCACCGAGATCACGGAGCTCTCCGACTGCCGCTTGCGCAGCGCCGCCCCCTCCTCCCCGTCCACGCTCGTCATCGACTGTCGCAAGTCCACGCTCGTTGTGTCAGTGCTTGCGTTGGACTGTGCTAAGTCCACGCTCGTCGTGGACGATGTCAAGTCACCATTGCTCACCATTGACGATGTCAACTCCGCATTGCTCACCATCGACGACGTCAACTCCACATTGCTCACCATCGACGACGTCAACTCCGCATTGCTCACCATCGACGACGTCAACTCCGCATTCCCACCAGACTGCTTGACATCACCACCCATCGACTGCGTCAAGTCCGCAGAGATCCCCCTCACGAGGGTGGTGGCGTCGGTGGAGGCGAGATAGGAGTGCGCCTTCGTCTTCAGGATGGCTTCCGTCTGCGCGAACAGCGCGCACTTCCCCAGGTTCGCCTCGAAGCCCTGCAAAAACTCCTTGCTCGTCTCCTCGTCGTCGTTCGGCAGACACGGGTTCATCATGTAGAACTCGTACGCGCCCTCCACGCTCTCGGGGTAGTGCGTCTGCTTCAGCAGCGGCATCAGTCGGTAGTGAATGTCCATCCACAGCGCCAGCTCGCGGTAGCTCGATCGCGAGATCAGGTACGCCAGGAACACGTTGCAGCAGTGGTGGTCGTACAGCACCGTCTTCATGTTCAGACGAAGAAACTGGTACTCCGGACTCGCCATGAAGGCCCTCCACGTCAATTCGCGTACACGGTCGCGCAGCTGGATCTTCAGGTTGTGTAGGCAGTACTCCATGTTCTTCGCATCCACCAGCTTCGACACCGGCAGCGGAGGGACGTAGAACATGTACCGCGTGTAGTCCCCATCCTCCGAAATGTAGTCGTGGATCAGCCGCTTGACTCGCTGCGAACGATCCTCCTTGCGGAAATAGGTCAGCTCCTCCATCTCGCGGAGAAAGCCCATCCAGATCGAGCACAGGTAGGCGCCCTTGCGCCGCAGGAACGCGGCGTAGACGCACATCTCGTTCGCGTTGGAGAGCACCTCGTTCCACGAGATGTCCGCGCTGTTTCCATTTGGCATTCGCTCGAACGTAATCCGAATCGGCCGCTTCTTCGTGTGCAGCAGGTTCAGTACCTTGTTGAAGTCGTACCCCTCCACCGTTTTCCCCTGCACGGCAACCACCCGGTCGAAGAGCGCCACCTTCGTCGACTCCTCCGCCTGCAGCACTCGGTTGTTCAGCTGGTAAAACCCGTCGACGACTGCCTCCTGATTGTCGTTGTAGGGAAGGAACGTCAGTCCCAGCGACTGATCCTCGAAGCTCACATCAAAGACGAGTCGGTTGTCTGCCATTCTTCCTTGAAATGGGAAACGACGGCAAAGTGCACAAGCGAAATCTGGAAACTTTTTGTACGATAGCCAGCGTCATAGCGTGACGTCGGACTGCAACAAACACCGCACTTCTGCTCCTTCTCCATCTCCTTGATGAAGCTGGAGTAGCCCACGGGATTCACCCCCTTCCGCTTCCCCATAATCCCTTCTAAATCGACGCTCGTGATCGTCTCCTTTTCCAGCAGCAGCTTCGCGATCGCCTCCACGTGCTTCTTGTTCTCCCGCACCATCGCCACCGCATCGTCAAACGCGCTCTTCAGCAGTCGTCGCTTCTCCGCCTCGATCGTCCGCAGCGACTCCTCGCTCACGCCCCGCTCCTCCTCCTCGCTCTCCTCGTAGTACACCGGCCCCAGCTTCTCGCTGAATCCGTACGCGCTCACCATGCTCTCCGCAATCGCCGAGCCCTTGCGCAGGTCGTCGCGGCTGCCCGTCGTGATGTCGCCCATGCACACCAGCTCGCCCGCGCGCCCGCCCATGATCTGCCGCAGCAGCTCCTGCAGCTCCTGCTCCGTGTACATCTGCAGCTCCTTCGGCAGGTTCTGCGTGAAGCCCAGCGCGCCGTTGGTGCGCGGGATGATCGACACCTTCAGGCACGGGTCCGTGTGCTCGCTCAGCCACCCGATCATTGCGTGGCCCGCCTCGTGGTACGCGATGCGCTGCTTGTCGCGCGGCGTCATACCGTGACTGCTCTTCTTCATGCCGCACATCACGCGGTCCGCGCCGCTCATCACGTCCTGTAACCACACCTCCGTCGCCCCGCGCCGCACCGCCAGCAGCGCCGCCTCGTTCACCATGTTGCTGATGTCCGCGCCGGAGTACCCTGCGCCTCACGCCCACCTTTCATCTCCACCCGGCGTGATCTCCGCGATCTTCTGCGCCATGAAGTCGCGGTCCTCGTGCAGCTTCACCTTCTTCAGGTAGATCTGCGCGATGTCCACACGGCCCTGGAAGTCCGGCAGGTCCACGTCGATGTGCCGGTCGAAGCGGCCCGCGCGCAGCAGCGCCGGGTCCAACACATCCACGCGGTTAGTGCCCGCGAACACGCACACGTTGTCGCTGGACTTGAAGCCGTCCATCTCCACCAGGATCTGGTTCAGCGTCTGCTCGCGCTCGTCGCTCGCCCCGGAAAACTTCTACGCCTCAGCCGTGCCAATGGGTGTTACGCCGGCGTTTCGCTTCTTGCCGATGGCGTCGATCTCGTCGATGAACACGATGCAGGGAGCCTATCTCTCACGTCACACTCGCACACCCACGTTCTTGCGCGCCTCCGCGAACAGCTCGCGCACGCGCTTGGCGCCCACTCCGGCGTACAGCTCCACGAAGTCGCTGCCTGACATGTACAGGAACGGCACGTTCGCCTCGCCCGCCGCCGCCTTTGCCAGCAGCGTCTTACCCGTGCCCGGCGGGCCGGAGAGCAGGGCGCCCTTGGGGATGCGCGCGCCGATCTGGATGTACTTCTCCTGGTTCTTCATGAAGTCGATGAACTCCATGATCTCGATCTTCGCCTCGTTGATGCCTGCCACATCCGAAAAGCGAACGCCCGTCTCCTTCACAATCTCTACCTTCTTACTCGTCTCCTTCCCCATCATGTTGCGGAATTGCTCCATGAAGTTGCCCATGTTGGGGAATTCGATAAAGTCGATGTCAGGTTCTGCGTCCTTCTCTTCCTTCTCTTTTTCCTTCACCTTCTCCTCTTCCTTCTCCACTTTCTCCTCTTCCTTCTCCACTCTTCTTCCTCCTTCTTCGGAGCCGATGGCTCGATGTAAATCACGTTCTCCTCCTCTGCCGGCTTCTCCTTTGTGGAATCCACTTCACTCTTAAACTCGATGTTCTTATCCATTTTCAACTCCTCATCGTCGGGAGTATCCGTCACACGACGCTTCCGCGCTCCAAACAGCTGCTGTCCCAACTTCAGCACCTCTTCGCGCTGCTCCGGAGACATCGTCATCGCTTGCTTCATCGCCGCGTTCATCACTCCAGGAGGCATTTTCTTGATCAAATCGTCAACTACGCATGATGGAACCGAACCGTCCCGACTCAATCCATTAATCCCCTCAGGCTTCTTGTCCTTGTCGGTGGAAAATGGACGCAGCAAAAAGCCGCCTCTCTGATACAGCAAGCAAAGAACACGAGACGATGAGTACTACAATCATGATTTCCACTCTCTCATTCCGTACACCACTTCGCACGACGCGCAGCATGAAAGAGAATGACTTCTTCCGCTCGGAATGGTTTCCAAAAATACGTCCGTATTTGGTTTGTCAAGCGATTACCTTCCCCTTTTGGTCAGATGCTCAGAAGGCCAAACTCCATCCATCCATGACATCCATTTGAATACTCTCCTTTCAGCAAACAACGACGTCGTATCATCTGCATACGACGTTGCACTCTCTGATTGGTCCTTAGATTCCCCGTTTCCACTGTGTTCCATGTGTTTGTTATTCAGAAACTTCGGAAATGTCGTTCTCAGAGTATTCCCTGCATCCCATCCTTTCCACCTAGCAACAATTTCCTTCGTGACCAGAACACGCGCAATGTTCTCCGCATGTCCATTGGTTATGGGTTCATTTACTTCGGTAATGGCGTGCGCATCTATATCACGTATAGGGTTGAAGACAAGCCAGGGATACACCGTTCCCCTTCTGGGGAAGCTCGGGTCGCTCTCCCTCTCCATCGCCTACTTCGGCTATGCATTCGCCAACTTGTTCGTCCCCTCCATGGTGTCTCTCTTCCGAAATGAGCGATTCGCTATGGCCTGTGCCGCCATGGAGTATCCGTGCGTTCCACTTCTTCATGGTTAACAAATAGGCTCTATACCTTCGTGTTTGTGTACGTCGTTCCCTGGTTTTGCATCGCTTGGTCGTGCATCCACGGCTTTGCGTCCTCCGTAATCTCCTTCATTTCAAATCACAGTGAGGTGTTCTGGGCCTGTCAGGGCGTCTATCTCTCCCTCAACTCCACTGACGCCAACCGCGGTCGCTTGGCTGGCATGTTTTGGAGCATCTACATGACGGGCGCTGTGCGTGCATCGCGTCGTGTTCATCACTAGGTGTTCGGTAACATCTGCGCCTACATCATTCTCAAGCTCTTCAAAGTGGAGTCCTCCACGGGCGGTCCCGGCTGGAACGGCGCCACCTCCATCCTCTTCATCGTGCTGGGATGTGCGTCCTCCCCGCCGAACTCACTCCTAGCCGTGAGCATCTTCGGCTCCGTGATCCTCTTCGGAGCGAAGCCGGCGCGCGACGCCAACGGGGAGGAGATCGTGATGCGGAGAGAGCCGAAGAACGTCCTCACGGAGGTGGCGACGGTGCTGCGAATGGTGGTGCAGCCGCGCATGCTGCTACTGGTCCCGCTGTTCCTGTGCCTGGGCTTCCAGTCCATCTTCGTGAATAGCATGTACAACCGGCAGATCGACGACAAGTCCTCCATCGCGCTCTTCATGATCGTCTACACCGTCTGCGAGGTGTTCTGCGGCTACGTGCACGGCTGGTGCATCGACCGCCTGGGCCTCTTCCCCATGCTCCTCGTCTACATCGCGCTGGGCTCGCTCGCGCTGCTCCTCGCCTACTTCGCCAACCGCTGGCAGAACATGACCTTCCTTCTGCTCTACGCGCTCTTCTCCGTCACCGACTCCGGCTTCCAGACCTTCGTGCGCTCGCCTGTCGCCGCTCACGCCTAGTGCCTCACCGCCGTCGGGCGCTTCTTCAAGAAGGAGAAGACTGTCGCCAACGCCGTCTTCCGCATGTTCCAGTCGCTGGGCGGCGGTATCTGCTACATCATGGGCCCGCTGTTCGTGTCCGCCGGCGAGAGCAAGGCGTCGCCGAGGCAGCTGCTGACGGAGATCCTGCTGTGCCTGTGCTTCTTCCTCGTCTGTCTCGTTAGCTACACCACCTTCTACTGCCTCTTCGAGCGGAAGAAGGACAGCACTGGCTTATTGGAGGTGATCATTTAGTTGTCGTTTTTCGTGTTTGTTGCAAACAGTTCATTTCCTTCCAAGGTACTCCAGTCTCTTCTCTCGCGCCGTCTTCGCACTCTCGTTCGCTCCTGCAAGCGAGTGCCCCACGCCCTTGAAGTTGCCCGCCACTTCTTCCTCCGACTTCTCCTCCTCCTCCTCCCTATGCGTGATTCTTCTTGCCGAGTCCCACATCGGCACAAAGTCAATCTCCACATTTGTATTGTTGATATCAACGGCACACGCCGGCTCGCACTTCACGATCTCTACGCGTTACGACTTCACGCAAGGACTACCAATCTGATAGGAGTCTCCGTTGTAGAGGATGGGCACGCGGTCTCCTTCCGCAAGAACGACATGCTTTGTGAGCTGCTGCTCAAATCTTCTCTTTAACCATTCCCTGAAATGCTACATGTCCTTTATATTCTCCGCCAAAAGCAGACCCTTGTCTAGGATTCGCACGCTGACCTTCTTTGCCTTTGGCAGCGAGACGTTCTCCACTCGTATGAAATCGTTGGGCTGTAGATCCAGTTTGTGCATCATCTACACCTCATCTCCCTCCCCTTCGCTCACCCACTGCGGCAGCTGAGCAATTCCGATCGGGGACGAGAACTCCTGCACGGAGCAATATGTGCAATACTTATCCGTTGTGAGGCGGAACTTCATCGGCTGCTGCACCTTCTTTCGGACTATTCTTCATACGGAACGTGGAAGGAATACACAGCACATCACCCGAGTAGGGAGACAGGTATACTAGGAATCAGGCTGCCTTTCGCAATCCGCCTACTGTGATCGCCCTGGGAGTAACCGCCCTGATCGGATAGGATGGGCATCACCTGCAAAATCTCCTGGTAGGGCCTATCAGTCAGGCAAGCACGCTTCGGCACACTCGTCGTCGTTAACGAATACCTTGTTGAACAAGACCGGTTCCATGAAAAGAAACAGAGGGGATAAAGAATGAACTACCACCGCAGACTCTGAAGCTCCCGCAGCCGCTTCTTCAGCGCCTTGTTGTTGTCGCATTCCACGTTGAACGTGTGCATCATTTTGGCGTGCAGGCGAACCTTCTCCATAATCACTGCCTGATTGTCGCTCGCGGCCTTCTGTGCGCGGTTCCGCTTTTTGAGCTCGATGTTGTACTGCTGGACGACTTTGGACAGCTCTACTCCTCATCCGACCGAAATGCCCAAACGCTGAATCACGGAGTTCAGTTTATCGTTCATCAGCACGCTTGCACTTAGCACGACCGTCTTCTTGTTAGTGAGCGCGTTTAGCATTGACTGAAGGAATTCCAGATGCACCACGCAGTTGCCCTTCATGTCCCTCAGGCTGTTCAGTATGTCGTGGCAGCGCGACAAATGAGCGGTCCTCTCTGAGATGACCGTGATGAATTCCTTAATCTCGCTTTCGTACTGCTCCTCACTCCGCACCCACACCCTTACAAATAGCAGCTCCGGCCGCGACGGAATCCGCTCCAACACACATCGGTTTCGCAGAATGTCCAGATTGATTCCGCGGTAGATCTCCAGCAGCTGTCCCAACGACTGCGTCACCTTCCCCGCAATTCCCGCGATCATCGCACACTGCTCCTGGTCGCCCTTCATGGCGGCCTTCTTCGCCTCCGTCTTCTTGTGCAGCCGCGCCAGCTCCGCCTCGAACACCTGCTGGTTGTGCGTGCGCTGCAGGCTCAGTGACTCCAACAGCTTCAGCAGGTTCTTCAGCTCCTGCAGCTTCGCCACTGTCCTACGCCTCAGCGCCGCCCGCAGCCTCCACTCCTCGTTCCGCTCGTTCACCGTGAGGTCGTGGATCACCACCTCCGCCTGTCGGTAGTGCTTTTGCAACGCTAGCTGCTGCTTGCGGCACTCCGCCGCCTCCCACCCGCGCTCCTGTCGCCGCTGCCGCAGGCGCAGGATGGCCTCCACACGCTCCTGCTTCACGCGCAGCAGCAACACCACCTCCGCCGCGCTCCTCACGCCCTCCGCCAATTCCACTGGGCTGTCCAGTGATGTGTCATGTGATGTGTTTTGGAAAGGGTTCTGTGAAGGGTTCTGTGAAGAGTTCTGTGAAGAGTTCTGTGAAGAGTTCTGTGAAGGGTTCTGTGAAGGGTTCTGTGAAGAGTTCTGTGAAGAGTTCTGTGAAGAGTTCTGTGAAGGGTCCAGCGGACTGTCGAGGGAACTGTCAATTGGAGAGGGCGTGGCGAAGGAGTCGGGCAGAGAGAGCGGCGAGGCGGTGTCCGCGTCCTCCGGGTCGTAGCTCACCGTCGCCAGGAAGGTGGAGAAGGGTGCCACGTTGCGCACGTCGCAAGGAGACACTATGCATCAGAACCGCAGGAATCGTCAACAGATAAGGGAAGAAGGGAAGGCGGCTGGAGGCGCAGGAGGAGGCGATGCCGGCTGCGGTTGGTGTGCAAACCACAGCTTGAAGTGCTTCTGGGACGGGCAATCCTCCTCGGAAAACACGAACTCATCCGCAAATGCCTGCTGCGCGGCCAGCGACTCGTACGCGGGGAGCGAGTTCCGGATCTCCACGATCTGGTCCTTCAGCCACAGGAGAAGGGACTCGATCGCGAGGTAGTCCATTCCCTGGATTTGCTGCGGCCAAATGCTGTTGGGGTAGTTCATCCTACAAATAAGCAGCAGAGACGGAGGCTACTGCTGGAGACACACGATAATCCGCTCAGAAATGGCGATCTTCTTTCCGAGAGACATATCCGCCGAATAGGCAATGTTTCGGTTGAACTCGGGACGAATATACCCGATACACCACGATAATCCCCCCACAAGTGTCTCGAAAGGATCGAGCTCCTCCCTCTTGTGAACCTTCACGCTACATATCACCAAACAGAGCGAACAACTCACCCGTAATAGCCAATTTCGTCAAGAATGCTCACAACACTGTCAAAGCCTTTTCGCTTCGGTCGCTTCATCAGACGCTCCTCTCCCGGTGTCCACTCGAATGTGCTGCTGCTGCGGATAAAGGAGCCGTCATCCGTGTAATTCTCTTTCGACATGGTCTCCACAGGAAATGCACTCCCTTTTGGTGCGTACTACAGAAGAGGAAAAGAAACTGCAAAAGAGGTGACGCAGCGAAGAGAACTGTGGGAAAAGAACAGTATTCCGGGAAGGATTTGACGCTCTAATCTGGTGTAACGTTCGCTATGAATAAGGGATTGGACGTGCGTGCATGGCTTTTGGCATAACCGCTAGGGATTCAGCTATGCATCCGAATCCCGCAGTATGAATCAAAATGAGTCCTACACGAGGGAGGCAGCTCCGTCGTATGGACTGCTTGTGGGTGGCGCTTCCCAGTCCCTAACTTGTAGAGCGCTGCGAATAATCCGTCATTTTCCTATTCTTCGTGTTCGACAGGATAGACTAAATTCATTTATAGTGCAGTCCAAGGCGGAGAGTGAGGGGGAATACAGCGACTATCCGCTGACGATGAAACTGGTCATGGGAACAACGATTCGTCGTGTACATTCTATTACTTTTGTTCAACTCCAGGCCATCTACCACATGCTCAACTACTGCTATTCGCAAAAGGTCCTCTTCTTTCTGGACGGAAATATCATCTACAAGCAATATTCGATCAAAATGGGGCAGGACAAGAGCAACAAGACCAACCTCATTTCTCTGGAGGACAACTCCGTCATCGACTCCTTCATGCTGGAGAACCTCATCCTCTACGACGACGCCAACTCCGTTTCGCTCCTCTCCTTCATCCCCTCGTCCGATCGCGTGGAGGGCAATGGCCAGATCCTCCTCCACATCCAAGTCATCTCGCCGCTCATCGCCAAGGACCCCGCCGCCATCACGCGCGCCTCCAAGGCCCCCAAGGCCCACTCCATCGTTTCCCGCGTGTCCTTCCGCTCCGGAAAACACTCCGATTTCGTCCGCCGCGACGCGCCGGGTCCCTCTCGCGTCTCCGTGCTCTCCTCACCGCCCACCACACTGCCTCTGGCCCGTCAACCCATCTCGCCCCTGCCCCGTCAGACCGCTCGCCTCACGTCCCCGTTGCCCCAGATCACTCCCGTGTCTCCCCTGTCGCCCGAGCCGCAGCAGCCCTCCTTGTCGCAACCGTCATTGCTCTCTCGACTCACCCCTCCGCCCCAAGAATTCCAACTGTCGCCTCCCGAGCCATCCGAGTTGCTCTCCTTCTCTCAGCAGTCCCAACAACCCCAACCCTTCTCTCAGCAGTCCCAACAACCCCAACCCTTCTCTCAGCAGTCCCAACAATTCCAGTTATCGCAGCAACTCCAACCCTTCTCGCAACAAGCCCAGCAATTCCAGTCATCGCAACAACTGCAGACAGAAGCAAGCTCGCAGCCGCGCAACAGCGCCTCCGAGCTGAACGCGCTCTTCTCCGCGCCGGCGCCACTGCAGGAGATGGCCACGCACTTCACCTACGGCAACACGGCACGTAGCAGCAAGCCCCTGCTGCGCCTCAGCGAGCTGGGCACCGAGCGCGAGAGTGCCTTCACGCAGAACGTGGAGAGCGAGGAGGAGTGGTTCTTCCAGCGCCCCGCAGACATGAAACCCCCGATGAAACTGCTGTCCGTGCTGTCGCCCGAGAACTCCTCGGATGAGTCGCTGTCCTCGTCGGACACGGACTCGAATAATGGGGATTCCACCTCCCTCTCTCTCTCCTCGGAAACGCTCAGCACGCCCGCCACGGCGCGCACCGGCTGGAAACGCTTCCTCCCACGTGCCATGAAGAGCCACGAGGCGCACGAAGCGAGCCACGCAGAGAAGGACACCTCAAGCTTTCTCGGCTCGCAGCGCACCAGCCAGGGCCGCGAGTCCTCCAGCGAAAGCAACCTGAGCTCGCGCGTGACCTCCAGCGAAAGCAACCTGCAGCCCGGCGCGGTGCTGCCCGAGGACCTGCGGCGGCGCCTGCAGCAGGGCGGCAAGAACGAGCACTGCCAGTACTTCGGGTGCTTCCGCACGGTGAGCACGGCCAACGGCGCCAGCCACGCGCTGCGGTGCAACCACTGCTACTTCGTGTTCTGCGAGGAGGTGGGTGGTGTGGGCGAGTGATCACATAGCACAAGCCGATGCCGCGCAACGTGCACGGGCGGCGCCTGCTGCTGTGCGACAACTGCTACGACCTGATCCAGAAGGACATGCAGAAGTCCGCCAAGGTGGTCCCCGAGAACAGCTCGCTCTCCTCCTCCTCCCTCTCCGACCCGCCCGCGCGCCGCTCCAGCCTGGTCGTGGTGACCTTCGTGTCGCCGCCACTGGGCATCTCGCTGCACTGCGGCGAGGGCCAGCACAACGCGCGGCTGGTGAAGATGGAGCGCTACGACAACAACGACAACGGCGTGCGCGTGCCGCTGAACAGCTACGTGCTGCAGGTGAACAGCGTGGTGGTGGTGGGCATGGGCTATGCCACCATCCTCTCGGTGATCAAGCAGGCCTCCTATCCGCTCCTCATCACCTTCGGACCGCTCTACGACTCCGTCAAGAAGAACCTCATGAACCTGATCTGTTCTCCAAGCGGTTACCTTTCACGCATAGCACTGGTGCCCGAGAAGAAGAGCCAGTGCAACTTCACGCTCTGCCCGAAGCTGCTGGTGCCCGCCTCCTCCGTCCGCTGCGACGTCTGCGAGCGCTGCTACTGCAAGAACCACTGCAAGCGGCTGCTCTTCCTCAGCGACGACCGCGTCTCGCGCGTCTGCGCCTACTGCTTCCCTTGCGTCTTCCACCCCTTCGACAGCATGTTCTCCGGTGCAGGCGCGCGCCCCGTCTGACGCGTAGCGCAGTGGATCCCCGACTACATGGTGACTGAGTGCATGGAGCCCGGCTGCACCGTGAGCTTCTCCTCCTTCCTGCACCCGCTGTGGAAGCGACGGCACCACTGCCGCCTCTGCGGCAACATTTTCTGCGACTACCACTGCAGCAAGCATGTGGTGCTCACCGAGTTCGGGATTCGCGACGCGGTTCGTGTGTGCAACGAGTGTTTTCTTCTGTGGGGGAGGGGAGAAGGTGTGATTTGTAGCATCAAACGGCATCGGGAGGAAATGTAACCTATCTGTGTATTGTTTGTTGTCAATCTTCTAATTGATCTCTATTGCAATATGTGATCTCTCTTTGGTGCAAAACTCCAGTTTGCTCTCTGATTGGGGCGAAACGGCAATTCACACTCCATTCTCTTCTCCATTAATTGCAAGAAACACCCCAAGTAGTTACGATTGATCAGTAAAGCGCTTTAAGCAGTGGTATCAAAGTCCATGATGACGTCATCAAGAGCGAGGTTCTGACCAGGCTTGAAGTAGATCTTCTTCACCACGCAAGTCTTCTGGGCGTACAGCTCGTTCTGCATCTTCATCGCCTCCACCACAGCCAGAGCCTGACCCGCCTCGATGCGGTCGCCCTCCTTCACGTGCACCTTCACCAGAGAACCAGCCATCGGAGACGCCAGGAACTTCGACGTATCGGGCTTCACCTTCGGGATCATGAACTTGCTCAGCTCCTCCGCGCGCGCGCTGCGCAGAATCACGTTGAAGTTACCACCGCAGTACTGCATGTTGTAGCCCTCCGTCGTCGGCTCGAAGTACTGCACCTTCACGTCCTCGCCGTTCACCTTCGCGTCCACGATCGGACGCTCCTTCTCCAGACCCGCGTTCTCCACCTTCACCTTCTTCCCGTCGATCGTCATCATCATCGCGTCGCCCTCGTACTCCAGGTGGATCTTGTACGACTTCTTGTCCACCGTCGCCACCAGCTCCTGCTCGAACGCCGGCTTGTACGACTCCATCATCTGGTCGTTCGTCGCCTGCGTCGCCAGACGCTCCTGGTGCACCGCCACCGTCGCCGCGATCAGCTGCTCCGCCTCCTTCTCCGTCAGCTCGCTGTTCGTCCAACCGTTCGGGTACTCCTCCTTGATGAAGTTCGTCGTGATCTTGCCCGACGCGAAGCGCTTCGAGCGAATCACCGACTGCAGGAACGCGCTGTTGTGGTTCAGACCGCGGATGATGTACGTGTTCAGCGCGTCGTCCATGCGCTTGATCGCCGTCGCGCGGTCGTCGCCCCACGTCACCAGCTTGCAGATCATCGGATCGTAGTACATCGAGATCTGCGAACCGTCCAGAATACCCGAGTCGCAACGCACGCCCTCGCCCGTCGGCTCGATGTACTTCGTCAGCAGACCCAGAGAAGGCAGGAAGTTGCGACGAGGATCCTCCGCGTACACACGCGTCTCGATCGCGTGAGCGTAGCGCTTCAGAGGCCAGTTGATCAGACGGTCGGGCAGCTTCTTGCCGGCGGCGATCCAGAACATCTGCTCCACCAGATCCTCGCGCGTCACCATCTCCGTGATCGGGTGCTCCACCTGCAGACGCGTGTTCATCTCCAGGAAGTAGAAGTTCTTATGCTTGTCGCACAAAAACTCCACGGTACCCGCCGAGCAGTAGTTCACGGCCTTCGCCATCATGCACGCCTGCTTGCCCATCGCAGTACGCGTCTCCTCGTCCAGCAGACACGACGGCGACTCCTCCACCACCTTCTGGTTGCGGCGCTGAATCGAGCACTCACGCTCGGGGAACGCGCAGTAGTTGCCGTACTTGTCGCCCAGCACCTGGATCTCGATGTGGCGAGGCTCCTCGATGTACTTCTCGATGAACATACGGTCATCGCCGAACGCAGACTTCGCCTCCTGCTTCGACAGGTGGTAACCCGTCAGAGCCTCCTTGTCGTTCCAAGCGATACGCATACCCTTGCCACCGCCTCCAGCAGAAGCCTTGATCATCACAGGGTAACCGATCTCGTTCGCGATCTTCAGCACCTCCTCATCGGTGTTGATCTCGCCGTTGTAACCGGGAATCGTGTTCACCTTAGCAGCAACAGCCAGCTTCTTCGAGCCGATCTTGTCACCCATCGCCTCGATGGCGTACTTGCCGGGACCACACCAGATGATGTTCTCCTTCTCCAGCGTCTCCGCGAAACGCCAGTTCTCGGACAGGAAACCATAACCAGGATGGACAGCGTCAGCACCCGTCTTGCGGCAAGCCTCCACGATCTTGTCAGCGCGCAGGTAAGACTGGGAAGAAGGAGAGGGGCCAATGTACACAGCCTCATCAGCCATCTTCACGTGCTTGGCATTGCGGTCAGCGTCGGAGTACACGGCCACAGTCTTGATGCCCATGCGCTTAGCGGTCTTGAACACACGGCAAGCAATCTCACCACGGTTGGCGACCAAGATCTTCTTGAAGGGCAGCTCAGCTACGGGATGAGAGAGAAGAGTGTTTGCAATACCCTCGGTGGCGAAGCTTCTAGCAATGCGAGAAACCTAGTGGCATAAGACACAGACTCCCTAACGCCTACACTGCTAATTCCGGCAAAGGAACGTCCAAACATAACTCAGTAGAGGTGGGTTAAATGAATCTGTGATCAGGGAAAGGAAATGGAGAAACGGGGAATGATGAGAGGGCGTTTCGTGGCGAGTTGGTCGCGGGAATGGGATGGGAATGGGATTGGGGTGGTTTGAGTGTGTGATGAGGTGGGAGGTGTTATAGGGATGGAGGGAGGAGGGAAAAGGGGTGGGAAAGGAAATGAGCATTGAGGGGTGTATTTGATGGAAAGGAGTGTGGAATGGTGTTGCATTGGGTGTGGAAGGTGCGGAAATGCGTGAGAATTAGAGTGAGAGTTGATGCTGATGAAGTGAAAACGGTGTGTATGCATGCATGATTGACTTTATAGGATAATGCAGATGAAGGAGAGAGTGAGATTGAGAGTGTGATGATGAGTGGAGTGATATGCTGCTAAAAGGAAGTGCAGAAGAATGGATGGAAGTGTAAGATGCTGCATCAAGTGGTATTGGAGTGAATTGATGCCATGATGTGGAATGGAAAGGGAAGCACGGATATATACAGATGTTGGGATTTCACACAATATGCAATAGGCAAGGACAGGATTGCACGGGTATTTGGAGGCAATGACTACCAACGCCGAATCCTTGTCCAAAGAGATTGTAGATGGCAAACCCGAATCATTTCAATGGGCAATGCATTTGTTCTGTAGCCGCCACTTGACTGTTGGAATCAGCTGGAAGTGTCCGAATCCCTTTCCTCAATTATCGAACAAACAAGTCACGACCGTAAATACCCAACTCATCCGTCCACGCACCAAATCGGCACAATCAACACAACTCCTCATGCCTTCCACTTCCCACCACCACTCCATTCTCATACATGAAGACGATGTTACTGTCCACAGTCGCATTCAAACGATGAGCCACAGTCACCTCAGTACACGGATGACTCTTTCTCCAACCATTCAATGCCTCCAAGAACTTCCCTTGGTTCTCGCTTTCCAACGCACTCGTCGCCTCGTCCAACGACAGAATCGCGGAATTGCACAGAATCGCACGCGCCAATGCCAGTACTCATCCCCTAAAATAACAACACAAATGAGCGCGCAGTGATCAGTCCTTATCAACACCAAGACCGATGCGATTGCTTCTTTGCTTGTTTCACTCTGGGTGTTTGCTTTCAACACTTACCGACTTTGCACACATGCTCCCCTTCTGTATAGAACGGCACACCGCTTCCCGCCATTTCCTTTTGGAGGGAGGGAAAACGCGCCGTTTTCCAGCATTTCAATTGAAGATCGGATGAGTGTGATTCGGTTCAGTATCGTGGCTGCTATGAACACGCTGCGCGGTATCGGGAAGGAGGGAGGACTCCCGTGGCGTCTCAGTGGCGATATGAAGTTCTTCAAAAACCTCACGACAAATACAGTGGTACAACATCAAAGATGGCGTGCTGAGGGAATAGGACGCGTCGAAGCAGAACGCGGTCATCATGGGGAGAAAGACCTACCAGTCCTTCCCAGATAAATTCAGACCTCTCAGCAACCGCATCAACATCATTGTATCCAGAGATAGCGAACTGCGACAGTAATTCCGCGGTTTCCCCTTTCTCCTAGGAAATTGAACCTCCCCGATTCGGTGTATGTCTGCAATTCCATCGACGAGGCGCTCATTCTCACGCAAAAGGAGGAGTTGAGGGAGAAGGTGGAGAGCGTGTTCGTGATTGGTGGCGGGCAAATCTACAAGGAGGCAATTGGCTTGCCGGAGTGCACAAAGCTCTATCTGACGGAGGTGGACAATGATGTGGTTTGCGACACCTTCTTTCCCTCCATTCCTTCCGTCTTCACCCTTACAGTCCTACCATTCGTTCCCATTCACCAGTAGAAGAAGGGCGAGGATCAGATCGAGAAGGGCACCGTATATCGCTTCCTGGAGTACACGCGCGGATTTGAGTCCTTTCTGCCTCCCTACCGAACCGACCGAAACGTGCCTCCAAATCAAGGTCATCAACATTAGGAACACGAGGAGATGCAGTACCTGAACCTGATCCGCTACATTCTGGATCACGGAGCGCTGCGCACGGACCGCACGGGAACGGGCACGCGCAGTGTCTTCGGCACGCAGATGCGATTCTCTCTGGCCAACGGCTCCTTCCCGCTGCTGACGACGAAGAAGGTGTTCCTGCGCGGGATCATCGAGGAACTGCTCTGGTTCATCCACGGCAGCACCGACGGCCGCATTCTGAAGGTACTTGTCATTCTTCGCGCTGACCGCTAGGCGAAGAACGTCCACATCTGGGAGGGCAACGGCTCGCGCGCGTACCTGGACCGCATCGGGCTGACGGAGAACGAGGAGGACGATTTGGGCCCGATTTACGGCTTCCAGTGGCGGCACTTCGGCGCGGCGTACACGAACCGCGACGCGGACTACAGCGGGCAGGGCGTGGACCAGCTGCAGGAGGTGATTCGCCTGCTGCGCGAGGACCCCTACAACCGGCGCATCATCCTCTCGGCGTGGAACCCGTGCGCGCTGGCGCAGATGGCTTTGCCACCGTGTCACGTGATGTCGCAGTTCTACGTGCAGAACGGGTACCTGTCGTGCCAGATGTATCAGCGGTCGGCGGACATGGGGCTGGGCGTGCCGTTCAACATCGCGTCCTACGCGCTGCTGACGATCCTGCTGGCGCACATCACGGGCTACCAGCCCGGCGAGTTCGTTCACGTGATCGGCGACACGCACGTGTACGTGAACCACGAGGCTGCGCTGCGGCAGCAGCTGGAGCGCACGCCGCGGCCGTTCCCGACGGTGGGAGAGAGAAGAGGCGATGAGCGGTAGATGCGCATTACGAAACAATCGGACAATATTGAGGACTACGTGTATGAGGACTTTGTGCTGGTGAGGGAGAGAGGAGGGGATGAGGCGTAGGAGAACTACGACCCGTATGAGCCGATCAAGATGAAGATGGCGGTGTAGTCTCGTTTGTTTCACAAACACGTCACTTCCAGTACGGCAGCTTTGAAAACTCCGTCATCTGGGGCTCGTTCTTGAAGAAGGGATGGTCCAACGCCTACTGGTGATCGTCAGCCTCTTTCATCACTTCCTCCGCGGTGATCCGCGTTTTGGGGTTGTAGTCGAGCATTCTGTAAAGGAGATCCACGACATCGGAAGGGAATCCCGCGAACACGGCTTCGGGGCTTTGTTTCTTGAACGTCTTATCGAACTCCATGTAGTTTGGGTAGGACGTCATTTCCTAGTCATGAATTGCTCCTTTGAAAGGTACAGGCCAGACATCTTCCGATGGTGTGCCAAGGAAGTACTCGATGGAGGCCAGCACTTCCCAGTTGTCCTACTCATTACGATGGGGAGAGAAGGCAACCTCTCCAAGGAAGAGAGGGGCGCGCAGGAGCAATTCCCCCAGAATGCAGCCCACAGACCATATATCAATGGCCGTTGAGTACTGCGTGCTGCCCATAAGCACCTCGGGGGCGCGATAGACACTACGGGTGAGGAGAGCGGAGATGGCGCACGGCGTCTGTACCTTGGTCGTGTAGGGGCGTGGCGTTCCCACGTAGCGGGACAAGCCAAAATCCGAGAGACGCAGACGGCGGTCCGAGCCCACCAGGTAATTCTCCGGCTTTATATCCTATCCGTCGTTTTCATCAAAAGAGCAAACTCTGTGTGCAATATATCGGGCGTGGAGCATCTTCAGCGGCGAGAGCACGTCGTACAGGATCGCCTTCACATCCGCGATGGACAGCGCCACGTCCTTGTTACTAACCAAATCGAGCAAGTCGCCGCGACAACGCTCCATGATCAGGTGAACACGGTTGTTGTCCACGTAGCAGTCGTACATCTGTACATCAACACAAAACCAAAGCGCAACTTTCACAATATTCGGGTGGTTGCATGTCCCCAACTCCATATAGAACTTCATTTCGCGAATATACTCCATGGGAATGCCGCTCGACAAGATCGTCACCTTACTTACTTTCATCACCACCTCTCGGTTCGCCACCTGGTCAATCTACGCCTCACCTTCGATAAACTGCGTGTTACCACCAGCGACACGGTTCCGCCTCCGCCTCCGCCCAAACTCTCCACCTTCTTGTACCTTTTGGATTTGCTCCTCTTCTCTTCCTCTAAATCCATTATCTGCTAGTTGTCGCTCGCTGTGGGCCCACCCTTTCCGGTGCACAGGAAGACAAATACAAAACGCCATGGAAGGAAGTGACGACGAATCGGCTGCCTTTTCAATGTTCTCGAAGAAGGTGAAGACGACTCCCTCGAAGGCGAAGGAAACGAAGGAGATTGTGCTGCAGCGCGAGAAGCACGTCGTGAAGGAGGCGGAGGAGCGTCTTACCTTCTCGGACCTGGGTCTGAACCAGTGGGTAGTGAAGTGCTGCCAGTCCATGGGAATCGTGAAGCCCACGCCCGTCCAAGTATTCCCGCAGGCTTCATTTCACCCTTAGAAGTATTGCATCCCGGAGGTGCTGGCGGGCAAGAACGTGACGGGTGTTTCGGCGACGGGCAGCGGTAAGACGGCTGTGTTCGCCCTCCCCATTCTGCAGCGTCTCTCCGCAGACCCCTACGGCGTGTACGCGGTCATTCTCACGCCCACGCGCGAATTGGCCATGCAAATCGACGATCAGATGGAGGCGTTCGGCGCGCCCATCCATGTGCGCGTGTCGCTGGTGATCGGCGGCGAGGACTTCGTCGCCCAGGCGGAATCGCTGCGCCAGCGCCCCCACGTGGTCATCGCCACGCCCGGCCGCTTCCTGCAGCACCTTCAGACGGCGGAGCCCCCGGTGACGAAGCGTCTGGGCTTCATCGTGATCGATGAGTGCGATCGCATGCTGGCGGACACGTTGAAGGAAGAGGTGGAGCAGATCGTCTCGATCCTGCGCCAGCGCTGCGTCAAGCCGCCGCAGTTCCTGATGATGACCGCCACCTACGACGACTCGGTGCGAGCCGCCATCGTGAGTGCTCTGTCGTGGCGTGAGGCGTAGAAGAACATGGATATCACGCCCGAGTACGAGTACGTGCCGGCGACGGCGAACACGGAGATCACGACGGTGGACTCGCTGGAGGAGTTTTACCTGCTGGTGCCGGACCACGTGAAGTTCGTGTACTTCGTGTACTTCATGTTGCACAGCAGTGGGAACAAGAGGGCGGAGTTAGGGGTAGTGGCGAACGACGAGGAGAAGGAGGACGCGAAGAAGCTGCGACTGATGAGCAAGAACTCCGCCATCGTCTTCTGCAACTCCTGCAAGGCCGTGCAGCTGCTGTCCGAGCTGCTGCGTGTGTATCACGTGAGCGTGCCTCCTTGGACTCACACACAGATCGACAACGTGTGTCTGCACTCCCTGCTCGACCAGAAGCGCCGCGACGCGGCCATTGGCAAGTTCCGCAACGCGGTGAGCCGCGTGCTGATCTGCACGGACGTGGCGTCGCGCGGTCTGGACATCCCACAGGTGGACCTGGTGGTGAACTTCGACCTGCCGCTGGACCCGTACGACTACATCCACCGCGTGGGCCGAACGGCGCGTGCGGGCCGCGAGGGCACGGCCATGTCGTTCGTGACGATGAACGCGGTGCCGAAGCTGCAGGCGATCGAGGCGCTGACGAAGAAGAAGTGCGTGGAGCTGGAGGGCGTGGACGAGAAGGACGTGCTGGTGATGATGGGCCGCGTGGGCAAGACGCTGCGCGTGGCGAAGCAGTTTTTGGTGGAGAACGGCTTCGAGGAGAAGCTGGCGAAGCGGAAGCAGCACAAGCGCAGCGCCAAGGAGAAGTCGCAGTAGTCTTTTAGCGCGTGTTTGTTGAAAACAGGGGAAGCGGCACACTTGATCAGCCGGATGATGTCTCGCTTCACGGAGTCCGTGCCCAGCGTCTTCAGCACCTCCACTCGCAGCGGCAGGTGCAGCTCCTCGATCAGCGCGTTCAGTGCCTGCGTGCCGCCGCCCAGTCCGAAGTAGTAACGCTGCGACGCGATGACGACCATCGTATCGGGCGTGGCGATCTGGTTGACGACCGAGATGAAGGCGCGAATCGTCGCCGGCGTGTAGATGGTGTCGCTGGCGAGGATGAGGTCCACCTTCGGCTCGGGGATCATGGCCGCGGTCTGGCTCCACTCCGCGCAAATCAGCTTGGCTCTAGCGTGAAGGAAGAAAGGAAGGCGCACCTGTTGACGGCGTCCACGCCACAGTTCACGACGATGGTGGGGAGGGTCGCCTTCTCCAGAGAGTCCTCATTGTAGTCCTGGAAGTACACCCTCGCTCCCTTGCGAAGCATGTAGCATCCTGGCAGTCCGTGCCCGCAGCCGAGCTCAACAACGACAGTTGACGCGTTCACCGGGAAGGGATTCTCTTCCAGGTAGCGCAAGAGATCAATACATCCCTGCCAGATACGGTGGCCACCTAGCAATGACAAATGAGAAGTATGGAGCACCTTCAAACTGACCCGGAACGATATCCGTCGCACCGCCGATGGCGCCAGCGTAGTGTATGAAACTGAGATTTGCACTACATTTGTTATCCATTTTGCAAAAGGAAATACACGTTCAGAGGGAAGCAGGGGAAATCCTCGAAGATGGGAGCACTCTCGGTGGAGACATAAAAGGCGTTCTTCTTCGACTCTTCCCCGTTCAACCGCTTGGAGTCGCTCGACACTGATTCCTGCGCCTGCGTTCCCTGGTTCTAGGCGTCATGGCTTCACCAATGCGGTACACCAAAGAAGTTGAACTTGAATGAAGCAGAGTTGCCGTTCATGTCCTTTTTCCATGATTCGCTTCCTCTCTCGTTTCTGTGTTTATTTGTCCTGTCAATCCACTCCTCCCCTATTTATTCCCCTTTCCACTGTGTGGTAAGGAAACCAATTGGAAGTGCACCGATTCCACGACCCTCGAACACTCCGGCTTTCTCCCACAATATTGAATGTGACACGCAGGAAAGCGACATCTCATTTCTCTCTTCCCAAAGACAGTCTATGCTTTCCGTAAAGAGCCTAAACAAGGTGTTTAGAGAAGCCACGGAGTCGACAAGCATCGAGTTTGTGTATGACTTGATTGCCCTCCTAACGTGAAGGATGACGAAGAATGGCGAGGTGATGATGTCCACAATCGATAACATGAACTACGAGGGCGTTTTCCTGTCCGCATTGGGGCGTTGCTGGAAGGGCTTCGACATTCTCGAGAACAATCCCATGCAGTACCAGATATACACATACGAGGTCGGATCCACGCAACTCTATGAGTCGTAGCAATGCAATGCGGTCGTCACGCCGTGCTGCGGCAAATACTTGATTGCCGGAGTTGCAAACCACAGCATCCCGATTGGGAAGGTGAAGTGCAAGGTTGGCTCTTCTCTCCCTTTGCCTGAGTTGTAGCTGTTTTCTCTGCGGGACTTTATAGAGGAGGAGTTTAAGAAGCTGAACTGTTCGTGATTCGGTGAGTGTGCATGTGTTGTTTGTTCCACCCTCGTTGAATGTGCAAACACGATACAAAGCCAGCCGAGGCTTTTCGGACCCATCGATTTGTGTTCAATCAGGATGCCCTCGAATCCGGTTCTCCTCTCCCCTTGTTCCATCGAGGAAGGTGGCCCTGTTGTATCTAGGGGAAAACGGGGAGAAGTGAATGGTGCTGTTGGGAGTTTCATCATGATTGTCCGATCGGGTTCATGAGCAGAAATAGTGTAGCTACAACGCAGAGAATGTCGACGGTAGGTTCCTCCAGGTGCGGGTCTTATGGTTGTAGACAAGTGGGGGAAGATAGCGCAGTTCTTAGGATGTAGACGCTTCGTACCGTAACCGATTAATTGAGTTCTACAAACAATACAACCCCGAGAAGCTGAGCATGGTGGATCAAATTCTTGCTGCCTATGCCGTGGGTTGCGCGTTTTTGTGGTAATGCGCAGGGAAAGGAGGACCAGCTGTTCAGCGAGCTGGAGGCGCGCTACGGACCCGCGAAGGCCCCTGTGCAGGCGGCGGCCCAGGCTCCCAGACCTGCCAAGAAGAGAGCCGGTAGGGCGTGCGGATTCGAGGTGGATTCTGCTAACGCTTGCAGTAGAGACGGCGGGCGAGTACTTCAGCCAGGAGAATCCCGTGATCCGCGAGATTACCCAGCGCGTGCAGGCGATGTAAGCCTAACTGGTGCGAGTGAGGAGCAGCTACGCGGAGAAGATGCTGCCGATCGAGGAGACATACATGTACGACAAGTTCTACGAGACGCTGATGAACGACAACGACTTCGAGGCGAAGCCGATGGTGCTGCTGATCGGCCAGTACTCCGTCGGTAAGACGTCGTTCATCCGCTACCTGCTGGAATGCGACTACCAGGGCATGCGCGTGGGTCCCGAGCCCACCACCGACAAGTTCATCTCCGTGATGTTCGGCGACACGGAGCGCGTGATCCCCGGCAACGCGGCGGCGGTGTCCGCGGATCTGCCATTCAACAGCCTGCAGCAGTTCGGCTCGGGCTTCCTGAACCGCTTCGAGGTGGTGCAGGTGCCGTCGCCTGTGCTGAAGAGCATCACGTTCATCGACACGCCCGGCGTGCTGTCGGGCGAGAAGCAACGCCTGAACCGCACGTACGACTTCGCGCAGGTGATCCACTACTTCGCGGACCGCGCGGACCGCATCCTGATCCTGTTCGACGCGCACAAGCTGGACATCAGCGACGAGATGAAGGAGGCCATCGAGGCGCTGCGCGTGGGTCCGCGGCGGCGGTGTGAGGCGTAGGGCAACGACGACAAGGTGCGCGTGGTGCTGAACAAGGCGGACAGCGTGGACAAGCAGCAGCTGATGCGCATGTGAACGTCGTGTGGGAGCGTGAGGCGTAGCTACGGCGCGCTGATGTGGTCGCTGGGCCGCGTGATCAAGAACCCCGAGGTGACGCGCGTGTACCTGGGCTCGTTCTGGGACCAGCCGCTGCGCTACGACTACTTCAAGGACCTGTTCGCCGTGGAGCAGATGGACCTGTTTGCGGACCTGCGCGGACTGCCCAGCAACTCGCTGATGCGCAAGATCAACGACCTGGTGCGCCGCGCGCGCGTGTCGAAGGCGCACGCGCTGCTGTTGTCGTACCTGCGCAAGCAGATGCCGAAGATGTTCAGCAAGGTGGGCGCGGCGCGGCGGCGTGAGGCGTAGCAGAAGAAGCAGCAGGAGCTGATCGACCAGATGCCGGAGATCTTCCAGATGATCCAGACCGAGTACCGCCTGCCGCCCAGTGGCTCCTCCGCTGTTGCCTGACGCGTAGGCGACTTCCCCGACCTGGACCGCTTCGTGCAGGTGGTGAGCAACATGGACTTCAGCACCTTCCCCAAGTACAAGCCGGAGCTGTTCGAGGCGCTGGACGAGGTGCTGGCGCGTGACATCCCCGAGATCATGAACATGCTGCCGAAGCCGTCGGACGCCGAGGAGGGCAAGGAGGAGGACGACGAGGGCGAGAACCCCTTCGCGGAGGTGCAGCTGGTGAAGGGCACTGCCACGTGGCGCATCACCGCGGCGCACAAGGCGGAGTGCGACAACGTGTTCTCGACGCTGAAGCAGAACAACGGCAAGGCCAGCGGCAGCGCGGTGAAGGCCGTGCTGATGAAGAGCGATCTGGAGATGAACGACCTGAGAAAGATCTGGGAGCTGGCGGATATTGATAAAGACGGAAAGATGGACGCTGGCGAGTTTGCCGTTGCGATGTGGCTCGTCAACGAGAAGATGGCGGGAAAGCCTCTGCCCGACGTGCTGCCTGACGACCTCATTCCTCCCAGCAAGAGAGACAGCCATGTGTTCTAAGCCTGATTTGTTGCAGGATCAAGAGACGCTTTGTGCGCTGTTTGTTCCACATTGTGCCTCCCCGGAATGAGAATCGCCGTCCTTTGCGTCACCGTGCTCGCCGTCCTCTCACTCCACTGGCTCTACAACTGCACGCTCCTCCTTGGACGATTTCGAGAGGGGGGAAGCGGGATGCTGTTCCAGTCGGCGGAGGAGGACATGAGGGTTGAATTGGGTACGAACGGAATGTTGGTTGTGAAGAAGGGCTCTCATTGTTAGTGTTTGGTCGTTCTTCCCCTTCTTTTCGTCCCTTCCCTTTTCCGCGACTGTATCCATGCATGACTGCATTCATTTGTAGAATCCTCGTTCTCCTCATGTACTTTTGGCCTCTCGCCGTATTATGCCTATTCGTACTGTGAAACGTAGTGAAACATGCTTCTGAAGAGGAAGAGATGGAGGAGAAGGGTGGTGGTATCCGTGTGATTCCGAGTGTTATTACTGCTTCTAATGGGGTTTCTACTTCAACTACGGCTTCAGATGACGGCTCAGGAACAGTTGTTAACTCAAACGCGTCTCCTTCCGAATCGTCCATTTCAACGCAGCCAGGATCGTCAGTGTCGTCAGCATCGTCAGCATCGTCAGCATCGTCAGAGGAGGAAGGAGAGGAGAATCAGAGGGAGGACGGAGAAGAGAATCAGAGGGAGGAAGGAGAAGAGAATCAGAAAGAAGAAAACGAGAATCAACAGGAAGAGGACAATACACTCCAATCGTTCAGTCATTGAGAGCAAATCACGCACTAGCAGTGAAATGACCACACAGTCACAAATCCAAACCCGACAAGCACTGTTCGATGCATTCCTCGCAAAGCAGGACGCCATCCAGCGCGATTGCGTGGACAATGGCCGCATTGTGGTGTACAAGATCCACAAGGAATCGGGACTCGGCAACATGATTCGCGGCTATCTCACTGCCTTTGTGGTGGCGATCTTGACGAATCGCGGCGTGCAGGGTAAACACGCCTTCCAACCCTCACCCACAGTGAAAGCGCCGCGCGAGTTCTTCTTCAAGTTCTTCACGCCGCCGTTCCCCAACATGAGCGGTCGCAATTCTGGTAATCCTTCTTTCCTCTCGCTAACACGTAGTGGCTACCCTGAAGGGTAACTTCAGCACGTGGGACTACTTCCCCAAGCAGGGCACTATCCAGCGCCTCAAGAGCGAGCACCTCGCCCACTGGTGGAACACCTCCGGCGTGGTCATCACGACGTATTCCGACGTGACCGCACGATTCCTCTCGCCGACGCTCTACGCCGGCGCCATGCGAGCCATCGGCGTGCTGCCCGCGCAGGGTCCCACACCCAAGAACAGCAAGCTGGGCGAGGCGTTTCGCAGTGCGGTGTTGCCGCTGCTGATGGCGCCAAACCCGCAGCTGTGCCACGTGGTCAACAAGCACATCCGCGCGCTGCGCAGTCGCGGCACGGTGATCGGCGTGCAGATGCGGCTGGGCGGCGAGAAGGCAAACTACCCCGAGCGCATGTTTCTAGGGCCCAAGGCCGTGGCGGTGTTCGCGGAGAAGGTGCAGGCGTACGCGCGGCGCAACGGGCTACACAGCGGCAACTCGGTGGTGTTCGTGTCCACGGACAGCGACTTCGCGCTGCAGGCGCTGAGCGGTCTGCTGCAGGCGCCGGGAGAGGCGTGGGTGTACAGCGTGAAGGACTGGGAGATCGGGCACAGCGCCGTGGGCAAGTCGCAGGGCTTCGGCGACAAGAAGCGGGAGAGTTTTATGAACCGTGCGATCGTGGACCTGATGGTGCTCAAGGAGAGCGACTTTCTGATCTACTCGCAGGGGAGCAGCTACGGACTCATTGCGGCCGAGCTGCAGCAGGCGTACCGCTACCCCGTGAACGCGTCGGCGTTCTTGGCGTCGAAGGGATTGACGTGCTCGGTGTTCCACCCGCGGGAGCGGTTCGGAGAAGCCGTCTACGTGTCCAAGTACTTTGCCAAGAAGAAGAAGAAGAAATAGTTGTATCATAGGGCTGTTTGTTGCGAGACGGGATCATTCTTCTGTTTCCACTTCGCCTCTCCCACCCCCTTTCCTCGCTGGTTTCATCGTTCTTTGTTTCACGGACGGAATTGGGCTTCTCGGAAGGATGAGACTGAAACGGCTTTTCTATCTTTTTTGCTTCCTTCTCTTCTCTCTCGCACTCCACGCAGCCGTTCATTGCTATACGCAACGGATTCACGGCAGGACGGAAGCAGCATTCAGTTTCCATCTATCGCTAGAAGATGAGAGTGTACCAAGTGAAGTGTTGTGATTGAGATCCTTGGATTATGCGTAGGACGGATGTGTCTGGAATGACTCCTGAACCCACTCTTTCCAGCGTCATTGTGCAGTCCACATCATCGACTACGGACAATCGCCAAGAAGGAGGAGAAACGCAGACTCCTTCCCAATCTGCGAGACGGATACCCAGACTCTTCTCCATTACACCGGTGACCCCTGCAAAAGTAGCAAAGAACGGCACGGAGGCGATTGGAGCGGGTGTTGCCATACGACAACCGGCGACGCAATCGAGCACGGACACGGAGACAATGAAGGTGGAAAGCCAGCAGCAGCTGCTGAACGAGTGGCTGGAGACGATGCTTGCGAGGGAGCAGAATGTGCTGAAGAAGCCCGTGATCGTGTACAAGGTGCACCCGCAGTCCGGCATCGGCAACATGATCCGCGGCCTGCTGACGGCGATGCTGTTCAGCGTGGCGCTGAAGAAGGGCGTGACGGGTTGCTCCGCGGACTCTGCGTCACCCGTAGTGTACAGCTACGACAACTACTACTGTCACTTCTTCTTCCCGCCATTCCCCAACATGTGCAACCTGAAGCGCTGTGCGCCCCTCCCACGCCGCTGACCTCTAGACTACCAACTCAAGAACACGGTTTGCTACTACGTTCCCTCTCCCAAAAACAGGCCCTTTTTCTACATCACCCCGCCCGCCACAATCTGCCCCGCCTCCTCCTTCGTGCTCGACACCTACTCCGACTTCTCCGCCAGCTCGCTCAACCCCGCCTTCTACGCCCAGCCCCTGCAGCGCGCCGGCCTCATCACGCCGGGCGGCGCCGCCAAGAACGGGCGCGCGGTGGGGCTGGAGATGCGGCAGACGCTGCTGCGGCTGCTGTTCAACCCGTCGCAGGAGCTGTGCGAGATCACCAACGCGTACATCCGCGCGCTGCAGCAGAAGACGGTGATTGGCGTGCAGCTGCGGCTGGGCGGCCAGCGCGCGAACTACGTGGAGCGGCAGATGATGCCCACAGACACTATCGACACGGTGGTCCAGCGCGTGCAGTACTTCCTGCGGAAGAAGAAGCTGGGCTTCGGCGACGTGAGCGTCTTCCTGTCGTCCGACTCGGACTACGCGCTCAACCGGCTGCGCAAGTACTTCCAGCAGCAGAAGGCCTTCCTCGTGACCACCGTGACGGAGTTCGCCGTGGGCCACAGCGCGCAGGCGAAGTCGAGCAATCGCGGGAAGGAGCGCTGGGCGGGGTTTACCAAGCGCGCGATCGTGGACATGATGGTGCTGAAGGAGAGCGACTTTTTGATATACACCAAGAAGAGCAGCTTCGGGAAGTTCGCCCACGAGCTGCAGCAGGCGTACGCCAATCCGATGGATGTGTCTCGCTTCCTGAAGCAGCGCGGGTTGAACTGCTCCGTGTTCCACGAGCGCGCGTACATCGGCGAGGCGAGTGCTCTTTAGTGTTTGGGTTTGTTGGAAATCGGAGCGTTTTTCGCCGTATCTTTCCTTAGGAAGAAAGTGCGAATGAAGTGCTATCTCTTGCTGTTTCTGGTCGCACTCGCAATAGCAGAGGAGAACCTGTCTCTGGAGGTGCAGTTCTCCGCCTTCAAAACGCGATTCCATCGCCAGTATGCGAGTGACACCGAGGAGAAGTACCGCCTGCGGGTGTTCCGCGAAAACCTGCAAATCATCCAGGAGCACAACGCCAGACAAGATTCCTACCGGTTGGGCGTAACGCCCTTCACGGACCTGACGCTGGAGGAATTCCAGGAGCGCTTCGTTTTCAACAGAATGTTGATGGAGAACCCGCCCGCCTCCGTTCACTCCGTTGCTGCGTCGAGTGAGCACGGTCTGGGGAAGCTCCCTGATGCGGTGGACTGGAGGGAGAAGAATGCCGTGTCTCCCGTGAAGAACCAGAAGAGCTGCGGATCGTGCTGGGCCTTCTCGACGGTGGGCGCCATCGAGGGAGCCTACGCCATCAAGACGGGCAAGCTGTACAGCTTCGCGCCGCAGTACCTTGTTGACTGCGATCACAGCGACAGCGGGTGCAGCGGCGGCCTGATGACGAATGCCTTCGAGTACGTGATGATGAACGGCGTGCCTCGCGAGGAGCTGTATCCCTACAAGGGCGTGGAGGGGAGCTGCAAGAAGGTGGAGGTGGAAACGTCCATTCTGGGCTATTACGAGGTTCCAGCGCAGAGCAAGTACGAGCTGATGAAGGCGATATCCAAGAACCCTGTGGCGGTCGCCATCCAGGCAGACACGGCCGTGTTCCAGAACTACGTTTCGGGTGTAATTCGGGATCTGCGATGCGGCACATCCCTGAATCACGGCGTGTTGGCTGTTGGCTACGCCACCACGCAGATTGGAGGCTACTACATTGTGAAGAACAGCTGGGGCAGCGACTGGGGAGAGGAGGGGTACGTGCGACTCGGCTTTGCAGGCGATGGTCCGGGCATGTGCGGAATCCAGATGATGGCCTCCTACCCATTCATTGACTTGTAGTATAGTTTGTTTGTTCGCTAAACAAGCATCTAAAGGGAGTTTCAAAGTGGAAGTGAAATGGAATTCCACGGGAAGGCGGTTTTCGGGAGTGCTTTTGGCAAAACCGGCGGTTCTCTCATTCCTCGTCATGACAAACATGCTTTGGTCTTTCCTGCTCCTATCGCTTGTTGGAACTCTCACGGAGGGTATTGCATGGAAATGGGGATAACGAGCAGGAGTTTATGCTGCTACCATCGTTTGCGGTTCAGACCCGATTGTCTTTACAACCGGGGTTCAGCAGAACGTAACTTGCACGAACATCGTGCGAAACCCCTCTATCACACCCGTCCTTCCGAGGGGGCTGCATTTTGAGAACGGAGCGATTCGCGGCACGCCAGTCGAGGGTTCTCCCATGACAACGTACACGATCGTCAGCAAGTGGAACTCGGGAACGTTCTCCCTGGGAGGCATGTTCACGCAAACCGCTTTATACGTAGTCATCGGCACTCCCACGTTCATCACGCCTGGCTTTGCAGACCAGGTGGTGTTCTCCGGACTCGCCATCTTGCCCATTCGCTTTATCGGCAACACCGTGTTTGCCTCCTACAGCATTTCTCCCGAAATCGGCTCCGGCATCTCGTTCAACACGACGACGGGCGTCATCTCTGGAACCTACACCGGCAATACCGTGACGGTTTCGTACCAGGTCACGGGCACGAACAGCTTCGGCTCCGCCACGGCGTCCTTCACCCTCTCCTATCAGCGTTACTCCCCTTCCCGCATTTCACCCCTAGCCCAGTCGGGAGCGAACATCGAGGGCCTCAACGCCTGCTACTACCCGGAGACGAACGGCTACAACCTCTACCCCGAGGAGTGGTTCTACACTGCGGTAGCCGACGACTGTGTCAGGCTGGAGACGCTGAACCTGGTGGACAACTACATCCGCGACCATGAGCACTCCTGGCCGGGCCTGAGCAACCGCATCGAGGACGTGTTCTCCGCCTTCATCACCGGCTTCCTGAACATCGGCCAACAGGGCAACTACACCTTCATCCTCAGCGCGCTGCACAGCGCCGCCATCTTCTTCGACGAGGACCCCACGCCGCTGGTGTTCATCGCCGGCGAGGCTTCGGAGGTGCACTCGGACTCCGACACCATCCTGCTGACGCCGGGTCGCCACCTCATGCGCATCTACTACCTCAACAACAAGGGCGCCGCGCGCCTGCGCGTGGAGTACGAGTGCGCCGCCGTGGGCCTGCCGCGCACCGTGATCACCAAAATCGCCACCTTCGTCGGCGGCCGCGCGCCCTCCTTCCTGGAGATGCGCGACGTGACCAGCTTCGTCAACGGCATGGTGAAGACGGAGCGGCCGCGCATCGCCGGCTCGCTGCTGGAGGGCTTCTCCATCGCGCCCGCGCTGCCGCAGGGCCTAACGCTGAACGAGGTGACGGGCGTGATCAGCGGCTCCAGCGACGCGCAGATGGACTGTGTGTACACCCTCACGGCGTCGGGCCCGCTGGGCGAGTGCAAGACCACTTTCCGCCTCAGCATCGGCGAGTCGCCGCTGCCGGGCCTGGTGGTGCGGTACTACGCGTTCGAGCCCTCGCAGGAGATGTGCAACCTGCAGGCGTTCCCCGCGAGCCTGCTGACCCTCGTGGAGGAGACCACGGACAGCACGCTGTTCCACCCGCTGCAGCCGAAGGGCACCTCCTGGTCCGGCGTGCCGGACGACGTGTTCCCCGGCTTCTACGCGGTCTGGAAGGGCTTCATCCACATCCCCACCCCCGGCGAGTACACCTTCTTCCTGCGGTCCGCCGACGGCTCGCGCATCTACTTCAACAACGAGGTGTTCATGGAGGCGTGGCGCTGCTCCGGCTCCTCAGTCACCAGCACAAAGAAGCGCACGGTCGACACGGCGGGCTACTACCCCTTCGAGGTGCAGTACTTCTCCAACGCCAACGAGTTCGTCCTCGAGCTCACCTGGAAGAAGCCAGACGACAGCAGCGGCCCCATCGACGCGTCCTTCCTGTCGCACCTGCCGTCCTTCACGCTCTCTTACGCCACGCCCACGGCGATCTACTACCGCTCCGTGCCTATTCCCGAGAACAAGCCCACGTGGTTCGGCATCACGGCCCAGGGCACCGCCTTCCAGATCATGCCCGCGCTGCCAAGCGGTCTGACGCTCCAGTCCACGGGTGTGATCAGCGGCACGCCCGCCGAGACGAGCGAGGAGATCACCTACACCGTGACGGCCATGGCGAACAACGTCCTCTACACGACCACCCTCCTGATCAAGGTGAGCGTCGCCACGGCGCCGTCCGACCTGACGGTGACCGACGCGGCCGGCAAACCCGTCTCCACCCTCACGCTGAAGCAGTTTGAGGACGCTCCGGCGTTGAAGCTGGCTGCCAAGAACGCGCGCACCTGGCGCATCGACCCGCCTCTCCCCGAGGGTCTGTCGATCGACCTGAAGACGCTGACGCTCAAGGGAAAGGCCTACCAAGCCCAGCAGGCCACCGTTCACTCCATCGTCGCCTCGAGCAGTGGCGGCTCGGTCTCCGTGACGCTCACCATCACCATCACGGGCTGCGAGTACGGGCACTACTTCTACACGGAGGCGGGAGGCAACTCGCCGACTGCTCTCACCATAAAGAACGTGAAGACCAACGAGACCATCGTGTCGACGGAAGGGGTCCCTGCGGGACGCTACGGCATCACGCTGTGCCTGCCGAGCGTCGACTACAGCTATACGATGGGCTGCCGACGCCCTGGGCAGTTCGTGTGCGTGGTCAACATCTACCGCGACGACGGGCTGCGCTATGTGTCGCACATCTTCCCCGGCCTGACCGGCGTGCATGGCGTCTTCAACCCCGAGATCAAGGAGAAGCCGGTGCTCACGGCCTCGACGGACGTGCTGTACCTGACGCTGCGCGAGAAGTTCAGCGTCAAGCTGAACATCACGGGCGTCTACAAGGAGGTGGTGCCGGAAACGCCGCTGCCCGCGACGGTGAAGTATGAGGCGAATTACAAGTCGCTGACTGGGTACTTCACGGAGATGGGCGACTTCTCCGTCACGCTGAGCGCGGAGAACGACAAGGGCAAGGGCAGCGTAACCATCGTGTTCCACGTGGCGACGTGCGAGGAGGGCAAGGTGCTGGTGACCTTCTACCGCAGCGAGGTGCGCAACGACGAGTCGATGGTGGTGGCCTCCGAGACGGGCGAGGAGATCCTGAACGTCCAGTTCGGCTTCAATGAGTTCATCCAGTCGGTGTGCGTGGTGAACGGTGACTACCACGTGACGATGCGGAAGACCACGGGCACGTGGAGCCCCGGCACCGAGCTGCTGGTGAAGGACGCGTGGGACGACGTGCTGGCGTCGCCGATCATGGACGACCCGTCGGGCGAGAAGACGGAGTACTTCGCCATCAACTACGCGATCGTGGACCGCCTGAAGATGCGCTTCTACAACCAGCCCAAGGCGCCGTCCGCCAAGTGGAGCGCGCTGGACTTCAACGACAAGAACTGGGCCAGCGCGGACCACGCCAGCTTCGGCAACTTCACGGCGAACACGGCGTACTTCCGCAAGGAGTTCACGGTGGACAGCCGCCACAAGTACACCATCCTGGCCTTCGACGTGGAGATCTACGACGGCGCGATCGTGTACATCAACGGCAAGGAGGTCGTGCGCCGCAACCTGCCTCTGGCGGGCGTGACCCACGAGTCGATGGCCATCGACCGCTACGACGCGCTGCTGTGGCGCCGCACCACCGTGCCCATGAGCGACCTGCAGAACGGCCGGAACGTGCTGGCGGTGGAGCTGCACCGCTACGCGGGCGCGGACACGGGCATCGTGTTCGACGTGTACGGCTCGCTGCTGTCGGGCGAGTGCATGAAGCGCACGGACAAGGGCCGCGCGACGGACAGCGAGCACGCGCCCTCGGCGGACCACCAGCCCTACATGGCGTTCGACGACAGTCTGCGGACCACGTGGAAGGAGAGCCAGACGCCACTGTTCCTGCAGTTCAACTACAACTACGACCGCTTCGAGTACATCAACAAGGTGGTGCTGTTCGCCGGCGCGCAGTACCAGGGCATCATGCCGAAGAAGTTCGAGATCCTGGGCATGACGGGCCCCGACGAGGGCGACGTGCTGGCGTCGGTGGACAACCGCAACCTGTTCATGGCGCCGCAGGCGTCGGCGGAGGTGTTCCTGCACAACACGCGGGCGTACAACGCGTACCGCCTGCTGGTGGAGGAGACCACGGGCTCGAAGAGCGTGGAGCTGGCGGAGGTGGTGCTGTACACGTGCAACATCCAGTACTGCCCCAAGCAGAGGGGCTGGGAGTCCATCTACGCGGGCTCCTCCACCTTCGGCAGCTGCCGCCGCAACACCTTCGGCGAGGCGCACCGCGCGTGCAGCATCGAAAAGTACGACGCGGTGTGGTCGGCGATCGACTACTCGAACTGCCTGCCAACGAACCCGCCGCAGAACACGGCGTACATCGACTTCAAGTACATGGTGAGCAACTGCCAGATGGACGTGTTCCGGCAGGTGGTGAAGGCGCGGTTCATCGACATCACGCGCGACATCCTGCTGGCGAAGAAGGAGAACATCATGCTCTTCCTGGAGCGCGACTGCTCCGACTCCGAGACGGAGAACGTCTGCTTCTACGTGCGCGTGACCACCGACCTGCGCATCGCCGACTACGTGTACGACAACATGAAGCTGCTGCAGGAGCAGATGTCCTACCGCATGTACACCGACCCGCCAAAAGAGCTGCCCAAGGGACTGTACTTCGTGATGGTGATCAACCCGCTGTTGCGCACGCCCCGATCGATGGTGGTGGTGATTGTGGTAATCGTGCTGGTGGCGCTGATCATCATCGGCACGGCGATCATGCTCTTCATGATCCACTCCGGCAAGCTGGAGAAGCGCGTCAAGGGCGGCGTGAACAGGAAGCGCACGATCGAATCCCTTCAGGAGCAGATTGAGACCACTCGGAAGGAGAAGAAGAGTTTGCTTGAGTAAGTTTCCCCTGTTTGTGGAACGACGCGACGTGAACAAACACGGAATGGCAATGCTACAAGTACTTATTTCACGGGTTTCATCTTCGCACGATCATCAGCAACAACGATATCAGACTGGCAGTACTGACCCTACGCGTTACCGTCAACCAACACACGAACCATGTAGATGATCTGATCCATCATAGCCACCATCTTGCCGTAGGTGTTGCTATCCTTGAACTCCAGGGCGAACATTCTCTTCTTCGGGCACATGGCGATCATTCCGTTGATAATCACGTCCAGGATCTCGTTCACTAGGGGTGAAGGACAAACGATGCCACGACGGACCAAACCCGTGTACTCTCCGCTCCCCGTGATGAAGAAAATGAGGTCGTTCACCTTCTTATATACGACGTACTTGCCGCTACGGATTACCCCTTCTCTTGCGCGACGCACTCAACCAGCGAGATGTGGCACTTAAACTGATCCACCTTTTCAATGTCCTCCTTTGAGGGCTTCAGCTCCGCCCACTCGGGTCTGGATTGGAGATACAGGTCGTGCTCGAATCTGCCTCTCTCCGCCGCGCTCGATCCATCCCAGTATCTAAACACGTAAAGATAGAGGACAAACGCCTACGTGGAGAGGAGAATGGTACCGTTGATGTTCGTAATCAGCACGTTGTGAATCAAACCAGTTTGCTTCACCATGGAATATGTAAGGGGTTAAGAGAGACTCTTATTTGGTTCTGTGTTGCCATCATGGGCAGAATCTGGGCCAATCGACGCGAATCGACATGCAATTCGGAACAAACAGCCATATCTAGGAGTGCGAGTCATAATACTGAAGGATATCCGTGTATACGTTGATGTAGTTCTCGCTCCGACACACTAGCACGATGCGGGGCAGGAGATCCCGATCGACCACGCAAAAGGCGGTCATGTCGTCGATCGGGTCCCGGATATCGATGAGATACGGATTGCCCTGACCATCGACGAGATACAACCGCTTGTCTTTGTGGAACTCGAAATGCATGAGGGACGACGGTGTGTAAATGTTACAGCACTTCAGTACTCCCTCACAACTGCACTGGACTGAGTAGCTTGTGCCGCAGGGATACACATAGGTGTGGTGATACTCATATCCGACGCGATTGCACACTTTGGGTCTGATTTCCGTTGTCCGTAGCGACCCGTGCACGAACTCCATCTCATAGGCAATGCTTCCCTCACAGGAAACGAAGAGCACGAGGGATGAGGACTCCGGCTTTGCAGCGATGTCGACAATGGCACCGTCCACGTTCTTACAACCCAAGAAGGACTACGCTCAAGGGAAAGAGAGGGGCTCACGAGATGGTTCTTTTGGAGCCCGTATATGTACACAAAGCCGTCGTCCGTTCCGAAAACGACGTAGTCCCGGTCCCGCTTGTAGTACTGCATCACGTAGCTGTTGTAGCACACATCTTCCGTGAACACCACCTCGAGTCTGTATTTGTACTGCTCGCTGTTTTGCAATCTGTGCATTGAATCGGCAGGAGGAGTCATACGGGTTGCAGGAGACCATCGTGCAATGGCCGTCCACAGAGCACACCAGCAGGCCGGAATCAACCACGCACATGCTGGACAGTCTGCCGAAGCCGGTCAATGGCTGGACACTACTGGCTGTGCCATTCAGCTAGGACTCACACCCTGCATTGTCACTCACGTTCACCACCCGGATGACACCGTTCCAGCTCCCCACGATCATGTTCTCCGTGTCATCACAGTTGATGTCCGTGATTCCGATGCACGTCGTCGCTATATCCTCGTCGATGCGTAACTGGTAGCACTTCGATGATGGGATCTGGAGATTAGTCACTACTCAAGTCATTCCACTTCTTTCATGCGGGTTTGTCTCTGTGTGATGCCAAAATCCAAGAGCGCAGACTATAAGGAGTGACGGAAACCAATTCCTGATTCTCTCCCATATGAAACAAACAGGCGAATGGATATTTCACAATGGCCTCTTCCAGTCCTCCACTTCCTGCAGCGCCTGCGTGACGTGCGAATGAAGGACATCTCCTCCAGCAACCCAAGGATATGAATGCCTTCCCGTCAGCGTCGCAGAACGGCTGCATCGACTCCAGCAGCGGCACGACCGAGTAGTCCACGAACAGCTGGATCTGATCATCTGCTCCTCAGCCTCTCCCATCGCCCTCACGGTTCTTCAGCATGAACCGGATGGCCCCCGCCGCAAACCCCAGCCACAGACTGAGGTGCCGCACCACGTACCGATTTCCCTCCTTCTTCTCCTCCGCACCGACCTTTGCCTCGCCCACACGCCCCTCCTCCGAGTAGCTGCTGCTGCGACTCGACCCACGCGGCAGACTCTCGTTCCCGAAGGCCACCAGACCCTCCGTCGGCGAGGCCAGCAGCGCGCCCTGCTCCTCCCGCGGTTTTACGCCGTTCTCCGCGGCCATCTCCACATACGCCTTGATCTCCGCAATGAAGGCAGACAACTACCCGTCACGCCCCCGTTACACTCTCACCAGCGGCGCCTGCACGTACAGTGGTTCCTTGCTGAACATGCAGCAGTTCATCAGCTGCCCGAACAAGAACCCGCTCAGCTCCACACGGTGCTGCTCGAACAGCCGCTGCAGCCGCTCCAACCCGCGCTGCCGCAAGAACTCCTCCACCATGCGCGCGTCTACACGTCAGCATTCCGCCGTGCGCCGACCGCCGTGGAGCAGGTTCGTGACGACCTTGGCGGCGTTGACGCCGCACTTGCCGGACCAACTCTCCTCCACCTGCATCAGCCCGTTGAGCCCGTTGGCCAGCCGGAACATGCGGCGCGCGTCGGCGTCAGCCAGCAGCACGGCGGTGACGCCAATGGCCGAGGCGACAACCTGGGGGCTGGGGCAGGAGAAGCAGTTGATCACGCGCACGTGGCCGTTGCAGCGGGCGAGGCGGTCCTATGGCTCACACGGCACCGCGAGCGCGACGCAGTGGTCGGGGTTGTGTCGACAGCAGGTGCGCACGCACTCGAGACAGTACACGATGTAGCGGTCATTGCTCAGTTGCAGGCGGTTCATCAGCGTCTCGATGCCGTCCAGCGACACGATCTCCGTGCAGTTGCGGGCGTCCACGTTGCTCAGGTTCATCAGCGTGCCCGCCAGGTACACGCTCAGCTTCCTCACGCTCGGGTCCGTGGGCGCCACCAGCAGCAGCGACACCTGCCCCTGCGCGAACTGCAGCGAGGAGCTCGTGCCGTCCGACAGGAAGGATGCTGACGGCGAGCGCTCCGTGGCAGGAAGCACGCGACGCGGGAACAGCACTTCGTTCTTCATTAGGGACATGATCGTCATTATGCCTTCGTTGTCCCGAAAGGCGGTGCTGATCGCCACCGACTTCTGGCACGCGTTCATTACGCACCCGGCCGCCATCAGCAGCAATTCGATGATTTCCCGCGGAATCTGCTCCTCCCTCAGAATCTCGTTGCTGCCGAACTGCAGACACCGAATCAGTGCCTGCATCGTGGCGGTGGCCTGCAGAACCTTCTCCACCAGCACCAGCTTCTTCGCGCTCTGCGAGCGAAGCATGTGGAGTGCGGCCGTGCGCAGCGCGATCTACGCGTAATTAGTGAGGGAGAGGAGAACGATGGGGTATTGGAGGAAGAAGACGGCGCATTGGATGCTGCTGGGAATGCACTCCTTCTCGATGAACTGCAGCCGCCACTTGCAGCCGTCCACGGAGCTGACCACGGAGCTCTCTTCGTCGTGCGTCCTCTTCACGGACAGGTGAATACAGTCGTGCATCTTCTCCTCCTTCTTGGCCAAGGCGTGATCGTCCCGTAGAGAATCGAGGAGCGCGAAGACGTCGTTGTGGTTGCGGAATCGCCAGTAGGTGCCGTCGAAATCGCGAGAGGTGAATCGGCGGTGCGTCTCGCGGTCCACCGCCGAGAGGTTCAGAACGGAGGATGCGGGAAGGAACGAGGAGACGATCACTTGGATGGAAAAGGGGAGCGAATCCCAAGAGGAGGGAGGAGTGCGCAAGAGGAGGAAGCAATGGTGACAGACACGCTGCAGACCATTTATGCTCACAGGGTAGCCAAACTGGGACAAATCCTATTAATGATGGAGAGAGCGAAAGCCAACGGCTTTGTCGGAGCTGCATCGCTTGCAGAATACACGACCGCAAACGCGGCAGTGATGCTTCCGCTTGAAGAGAGAAAAGGACACATGACACTCGGAGCAGGAAGACGCCATCGAATCGGGTACCCAGAGGGGCGTCATTCGGTATTCGCCAACTCGCATAAAGGATCGGTCGAGCGAATTCTTCCTTTCCAGCGGATGCAGGCAGTGGTTCTACGCGTCATGCGCACCCAATCCGAATACGTATATGTCGCCGCAGCACTTCGATTCCGCGAATGTGGAATAGGCCTGGATATCGGATATAGAGTTTGTAGAAATGGCTGTGTAGTGCTTTTGGAGCATTGGGCTGCAGCACGAGTAGCAAAGTGCGCAGCTCTTGCAAACACGACAGCGTCTCGTCTTTCCCATGAATGGGATCGGCGACATGAACGGTGCGCAGCTACCACACACCCTCTATGCATGGAGTGCAGGGAAAAGCAATACCCGATGACAACTCTCGCACTCGACAAACGGGTGGTCCTTACTCTCCTTCTTTCCGCACAATTTGCAGTCCGCAAATTGCATGGGAGTTTCTAGGATGAGCAAACAAAGACTGACCAGAGAGTGCAACAAACAAAGCACAGTATACTATACAATAGGGGTGCTCGCCAGCTTGGTTTTCAGCTCCTCGATCTCTCTCTACGCATCATCCCTCGCCTCCATCCCCACCAAAACCGCCTCCTTCTCCAGCATCAGGCGCCGGATCGTCTCCTTGTTCTTCTTCGCCGTCTCCCTCACCTCGTCCAGCTGATGATTGTACATGTCGTCCAGAATGCGGTGCACCGCCAGCGGGTTCGACACCGCGCCCTGCTTGTTCTTCACCACGTCGCTGAAGTCGATCTGCTTCCACTTGCGCGTGTGTGACTTCTCCTTCAGAATGATCGCCTCTGCATCGGTGTGGATTCGCGAGTGCCTGTAGCAGTCGATGTTCTGCTCCCACTGCAGGCGGTACTCCATCATGTGCACCAGCAGCGCCAGCAGCACCAGCAGCACTGGCACCGCCACGTACAGCGACACGCACAAGAACTCCACGAACACGGCGCCCACGGTCTGCGTCTGCTCGGGCACGGGGCCCACGGGCGCCAACGGGTGGATCATGAGCGCGATGGACATGGGCCGCGCGATCTTGATGTAGAACACGCCGGCGCGGTACTCGTACTCGTCGCTGTTCAGACAGGTCCACGTGCTCATGCGCAGAACCGCGGGACAGAGCTCGTCGTCGCGGATGTGCAGCGGGTTGCGGTAGAGGCGGTTGTCGTAGCGCACCAGCGGCAGGATGGCGTACAGCGAGGGCTTGAGGAAGGAGAAGAGGATGGGCCGGTGCAGCGCGGCGATGGTGTGGTTGTCGCGCAGCGAGATGAACTCCACGCGCACGGCGGGAGAGAGCAGCATGGTGGAGGGCTTCACCACGGGGGTGAGCCGCAGCTCCGCGGCGCGGTGGGGGTCCTCGATCACGACGAACTGACGTGAGAGGGCATCCATGCTGACGGAGGTGACGTGCAGGAAGAAGGGCTCCGGCGGCGCGAGATAGGCGTCGGAGGAGGAGGCGAGATAGGCGTAGACCTCGTGCTTGTAGTTGTAGAGCATCACGTCCTTCATCTCCTGCGCCGCCACCATCAGCAGCGCCTCCTCCGCCAGCACCGCGCTGTAGTGGTCCTCGTAGCAGTCGCTCAGCGCTCGCACGCACTTGCCCGTGAAGCAGCGGTACTCGTCCTCGCGGCAGTTGTCGAAGCCCAGGCACACCTCCTTGTCGTCCACGCCGGGCAGCATCGACACGCACCGCCCGTCGGGGCACTGCACCTCGTCCACGCCGCAGCCGATGCTCAGCGCGCAGTGCGTGCGGCACACACCGTCGCCGCACAGCTGGCCCACCAGGCACTCCACGCCATACAGTGAATCGGCGGTGCGGTGCGGGAAGAGGTAGTGACGCAGCGGCAGCAACACATCGAACGACGGCATGTTCTCGTTCATTAGACTCGGGCACTCCTCTCCCAGCGCCACGCACTGGCCGTTCCAGCAGCGCTTCGGCGTGTACATGCTGCACTGCGGAATGATGCCGCACGCCTCCACCGCCTGCATGGCGCCGTTCGAGCACATCGTAAACGGCAGCGGCGCCACGCGCGTCCGCACGCTCGTCTGCATCCGCCACGCCCACGACAGTCGCGTGCGTTCCGTCGTTTGCGATGTCTGTGATGTCTTTTCCACCTTCACTCTCTGTGACATCCACACGGTACCCACCGGCTGCACTGTCTCCTTGCGCACGCTCAGCAGCACGTTGTCCATCTGCTCGCGGCTGGCGTACACGCAGGCGCTTGGCGTCGCCGCGCACTCGCCCGTGAAGCAGCGGTACGACTTCTCCGGCGGGCACGTGCGGTAGTTCTCGCAGTCGCCCTGGTTCTTCACGCACGCGCCGCTGCGCGGACAGTACACGGGGCGCGGCGCAGGGCAGAAGGGCAGCTCGCGGTTGGTGCGCGTGCAGTTCAGGCAGGACCGACAGGCGTTGTAGTCGCTCACGCAGTGCATGTCGGCACACATGTAGGGTATCTCTCTGGGGCACACGGGCGTGGGCCGACACACGTCGTTGCGCACGCGCTCCAGTTCCGCCTCGTCGACCATCACGGTCTCCAGCATCGACGCCGCGATGAAGTCCCGCGTCGGGTACTGCAACGGCAGCGTCCCACACTCGCCCGACGCGCACATCACCGGCGCGTCCAGCGAGCAGGCCACGTGCTTGCGACAGTAGGCGGGGAAGGTCACGCACTGGCCGTCCCAGCACCGCACCGGCGTGTTGGCGGGGCAGCTCGTGGAGGCGGCAGCGTAGTCCTTCGGCGACTTGTAGCAGTTGCCGTTGGCCGCCTTGAAGGGCAGCAGCGGCGAGCAGCCGTTGAGCAGCGTGCACTCCGTCTCCGCCGCCTTGCACTCGCCCGTGATGCACTTCACGGGGCGCTCGGCGGGACATCCGTTGCTAACCGACACATGCGGACACACCGTGTTCTGCGCGATGCACGCACCGTTGAGGCAGCGCTTCGGGAAGCGCAGCGGGCAGCCGTTCTCCTGGATGCAGTCCATCGCGTCGCGCACGCACATGCCCGAGAAGGAGCCCTCCATGCACATCACCGGTGCGCCCGCGGGGCAGGCAGTGGCGTTGCTACAGGCGGAGGCGTCGTAGGCACAGCTGCGGTCCGGACAGCGCTCGTTGCCGTTGCGCAGGAGCGAGTGCGAGCAGGGCGTGATGGAGTGGCAGAAGTTAGGGGACGACATGCACTCGCCCGACGCGCAGAGGAAGGGGTGGTGCAGCGGGCAGCGGCGCGGCTGCACGTCGACGAGCTTGTTCAGGAAGGGCAGCACCAGCTCGGGCCGCAGGAACTGCAGCAACGGATGATGACGCGTGTACTCGGCCGCCGTGAAGAAGGTGGGGAACATGATGGGACAGAGCACGCGCGAGAAGACGCAGAGCCCGTTGGCGCAGCGGTGGTAGGGCGGGTCGCAGTGCATGGACACGGGACACAGCGCGTAGTTCGCCACGCAGGTGCCGTCGAAGCAGGCGAACGGCGCCTTCTCGGGACAGGGGCCCGACAGCCGCGCAGCGATCGCGTCGCCCGTCTCGCACTCCTCCGGCACGCCCACGCAGAGCCCGTTGGCGCAGCGGTGGGTGTACTGCACGGGACACTGCTCCGCCGGGCAACTCATCACGTTGCTGCGACACGAGCCGTCAGGGCAGAGGTACTTCCCGTGGCAGAAGTTCAGCAGGTGCCGGTTCGAGTCGTCCACGCGCAGCTCGTTCGTGAGGCAGGTGTTGCGGTCATAGACACAGCTGCCCGTTACCGCGCAGAAGGACATACCCTCCTCGCACTTGTTCATCGCCGGGCAGTCCTCCGCTGTCTTGCGACACGACTGGTCCCAGCACAGGATCGGCGTGTCGCGCGCGCACAGGATCGAGCTGCACGCCGCGTAGCTGGGCGCGCAGGAGCCGTCGTCGCACATCACGAACCCACGCACGCACGTCACCTCCTTCTCGCACTCCGACGCGTCGTGCACGCACTCGTTGTTCATGCACCGCACCGGCCGGTCGCGCGTGCACACCGTCACCGACCCGCACGTCTCGTTGCGCTTCACGCACCGGTTGTCGAAGCACCGCCGCTCGTCGCGCGCGCAGCCCGCGTCGCCGCTCTCCTCCTCCTCGCACGGGAAGTGGTTCTTGCGCTCGCGACACAGCGTCTGCGCCGTGGCTCGCTCCGCCTCCAAGCAGGCGTCGTCGCAGACGGTGCGGCAACAGCGCGAACGCACGGCGTCGCCGTTGACGATCTCGAAGACGCAGAGGTTGATCTCGTACTGCAGCGACGCCTCCATGAAGGAGAACACGGTGGCGTCCGTCAGGAAGAGGTACTCCAAGTCGCCCACGATCGTGCTCTCCGTCAGGTAGCTGGGCAGGCCCACGATGCTGCCCAGCTGCGACACGCACACGGAGTTGGAACACAGCGACTCGTACGATCCACAGCTCTTCAGCACGGGACACAGCGACAAACTCTTCTGGCAGGAGCCGCCCAGCGGGCACTTCACGTACCCCTTCTCGCACACCTCGTTCTCCTCCGCGCACCACGTCTCGTCCGCCACGCAGCGGCCGTCCGGACAGCGGTAGGGCCGCACGGTGGGGCAGAAGGGCTGGTGCGGGCAGTTGGAGGCAGAGGAGACGCACATGCTCATCGAGGAGCAGAAGGTGGAGAAGGCGTTGCTGCACGGCGGGTCCTCCACCGTCAGCGCCAGCGGGAACGCCTCGCCCGCCTCCAAATCCACCGCCTCGTGCGGGTGCTTCACCTCGATGCGGCCCAGCGCCGCGCTGAAGAAGAAGAAATCCTTGTTGCGGTCCACGATACACTCCGTGATGTTGCTCGCGCAAGAGCCGTCGCCGCAGCGCACCGGCTTGCTGCGCGGACAGATGATCTGCTTGGAGCAGTCCTCGGGCCGCTGCACGCACTCGCGCGAGGGACAGCGAATCATGGGCGGTATGCAGCGCTCCTTGTAGGAAATGCACTGGCGCTCGTCCGCGCGGCACGACATGTCGCTGCACAGCACGAAGCCCGGCGGGCACTGGAACGGCGTCGAGCAGAGTGCGAAGGATACGGCGCAGGTGCCGTCGGCGCAGGTGACGTGCGTAGAGGGACACTGTCCGGAGGAGGTCAGGAAGGCGGCGCCCTGCGCCGTGGGCGAGATGCACCGGTGGTCGGTGGTGGCGATGAAGCCGGGCGGGCAGACGAGCGATGAGGGACAGGTGATGGGCGACAGTGGCGAGCAGGAGCCGTCGCTGCAGCGCACCGGCCGGTCGGCGGGGCAGGGCAGGCGCACGAAGCACTCGTCCGCGGACTTGCGGCAGACGCCGTTCTCGCAGCGCACGGTGCCGGCGGGGCAGAGCGGCGCGGAGGGGCAGAGGTCGTAGCGCGAGACGCAGGAGAAGCCGTCGGCGCAGAGCAGCGGCGCGTAGAAGGGGCACTTGGCCACCGCCACGAACTCGCACTCCTTCTCGGAGAGGCCGCAGCGGTGCAGATCGCCGCAGAGCACGGTGCCCGTAGGGCAGGCCAGGATGGACGGGCAGAAGGCCGCGTCCTCCACGCAGCGGTAGTCCGAGCAGAGCGTGTAGCCCTGCGGGCAGAGCGGCGGCGCGGGGCAGAAGGCGCTGTCACTGTAGCACTGACCCGTTACGCACAGCGAGCGCGTGCAGGCGCACTCCAGGTCCGGCGCCAGCGCGCTGTTGCACCACGGCTTGTACAGCCGGTAGCCCCAGCAGTAGGACTCGTCCTGGCGGCAGCGGTCGTTGTGCACCAGCCCCACGGGGCAGGCGTCCGCCGAGTTGGTGCAGGTGAAGCTGAACTTGCGTGCCAGCGTCTGCTCCTCCGTCGGCTCGGTGAAGCAGGTGAAGGTCGCCACGGCGTTCTGCTGGCAGTAGGTGGGCAGCACCTGGATCGTGAAGGTCTTGATCATGGCGGAGGTGCCCGCCGCGGCGTCCGTCACCACCACCGAGACGCGCGTGAGGCCGCTGTACAGGAAATAGAAGCGCGTCGCGAAGGACAGCAGCGGCTCCGTCGTCTCGCAGATGGGCACGGGCGGCACGTCCAGCACCGACTGGATCTATTCTTCATGCATCATGATTTCGCCCACCTTCTGCAGGCCGCGTTCCACCTCCAGCTGCAGCGTCACGGTGATCGTGTCGTCCTCGGGACACAGCACGTTGCTCATCTGATCCAGCACCGCCACGCTGACGGTGTACGGCGCCTCAATGTCCCAGGTGGGCGTCCGCACCGAGTACACGATGCAGCCCTGCGGCCACAGCGCGCCGAAGCCGATGTCCTTCTCGAACGTCTGCTCGAGCACCTGCGACGTGTCCGAGACGCGCACGTGCGCCGTCAGGTGGCTGGACACGGCGGTGGGCACCGTGTACCGGAACACACCGTAGCCCGCGTCGATCATCTGATAGGCCAGGAAGCTCGTGAAGTTGGTGTACTGCAGATTGCGCACGTTCGACAGCGTCACGAACACGAACAGCGGCGCCGGGTACGTGGTCAGCAAAAAGCCCTCCGCGTCGCGCAGTGTGCAGGCGACGCGCACGGACAGCTCCTGCGCGGTGAAGGTGCAGGAGGAGAGTGAAGTGTCCACCACGCCGGGCAGCAGTGTTGCCGTGAACACGTCGAAGTTGACGAGCTGGTTGTTGAACAGCACGCTCAGGTAGTACTCGCCCACTGCGGTGAAGGACCCATACAGCGAGTGTGAGGATATGAATGGGCGGCTGCAGGTCGCTCATGCGGTCGTAGGTGACGTGGTACTGCGACAGGAACAGCCCCTGCACCAGGATCTCCGTGTCCTTCTCCGCGATCGTGTGGTTGTACCGGTCGTTCTTCTACGCTTCACGCACCCCCACGCCGCTACGGTGTTCGTGAACTGCACCAGCAGCGGCTTCTCGCCCGGCCACACGCGCTCGCCGCTCAGCACGCTGCGAAAGGACAGCACCAGCTGCACCACAAACGCCGTGCCCACCAGGTTGCGCGTGCCCAGCATGCCGCACGCCACGTCAGACTGGTCGTCGTACTCGGGGCAGTCCGCCTCCAGGTTGAACACGCTCACGCGGTTCGTGTTCAGCGGCACCACCATCACGGGCAGCCGCGCGTTCTACGCCTCAGCCACGCCGCTCACGCCCACCAGCGCGCGGTCGTCGCAGCGCACGTCGATCTGGTATTGGCCCTCGTGGGAGAAGAGCAGCAGAAGGTCGGTGGAGCCGTCCGCGTTGAAGAGGATCTGGAGGTGGTCGGGCAGCACCTCCACGCCGTCGTGCGCGACGACCACCTCGATGCCGCTGCTGGGCGAGATGGGGTTGCCGAACAGCTGCCGTCAAGGACTCCGTCCACCGCGGCAAAGGATATGTCCACCAGGAAGCAGTGCAGGACGAATTGCACGCCCGACACCACCATCGTGTGCGCGTTGCGGACCACCACGTCGTTCGTCAGCTCCACGCCCAGCGCGTGCATGCGCGCCGCCATCTCGTCCGTGAACGCGTCGTTCGTGATCAGTCGCGCCTTCTCGCTCCCGTCCACCTCGATGCGCGACCGCCGCGGGTCAAATGCGCCGGGGCGCACCACGATGCTGCCCGACCACTCGCCCGCTGAGTTTGGCATAGCGACGGAGTCAGGGGAACCATTGGAACCATTGGAACCCGACACACCGACGGAGTCAGGGAAGGGGATGGAGCCGACAGCACTAGCGGCGGTGACAACAATCTCGAATTCGCCCGAGTGGATGAAGGAGAAGAGGAAGACGCAGGCCTCGTCGTCCGCCGAGAGCAGGTACGGTTGGATGTTCGAGCAGTTGGCGCCGCGCGTGTACGGCCCGAGCGTGCTCATCACGACCAGCCCCGTCTGCTGGTTCGTGGCGGTGATATTGATGAAGGGACACACGATCGACGGAGCGATGAGGTTCCCGTACAGGTCTCGCGGCGACAGCGACAGCAGCACCTCGTCGCCCACGCGCACCTGCGACTCCACCGCCACCACGCTGTGCGGCAACGACAGCGACGCCGACCGCACCACCGTGCCCTCCAGCGGCAGCGGCGGCGTGCAGGGCGTCCCGGCGTCCATCAGCTGCAGGCCCAGCTTGTCCCTGAGCGCCTTCTCCGGCAGCAGCGTGTGGCGGAAGGCAAACTGCACGAAGTCGCCGAAGGGCGTCTTGAAGACGGGCACGCTCGCCGAGGTGGCCTTGGATTCCGCCGTGAGCGCGAGGTCGTCCATGTTGCTATGGGTGACGCGGGCGGGGAAAGAGAACAGCCGGTTGCCGAAGAGGTCCGTCTTCTTCGCGCAGACCAACAGCGTGTCGGTGGTCCGCCCGCCTACGAGTCCGTCGCCCCAGAAAAGGAGCTGCGAGGCGAGGGAGGAGGCGTGCACGACAAGGCGAACCTCCGCGCGGAAGAGAACGTTATGGACGAAGAGGTTGACGAGGTACTCGCCAGCGACGGGCGTGATCGGCGTGACCAGAAGGGAGTTGGCCGTCCGCGAGGAAATGGCGAAGGCGGAGGGCGGCAGGAGCAGCGCCGAGGCGAAGGCGGAGTGCGCCGAGACGTCCTCGGGCGAGAGCAGCAACCCCAGCGGCATCGTGAGCACGAAGGATGCGGAATCGAGGCTGGGGATGTCGCGGACCCGTTGGACGGCCTGCGCGTTGGAGGGCTCGGTGCTGGGAGTGAGACGGTGGAGAAGGGGGTACAGGAGGATGGAGGAATAGTCGAGCGAGTCGGGGAGGAAGAAGAACTGATCGATCGGCTTGTTGTTGAGGAGCACGACGATGGTGTAGCCGGTGGACACGGCGGAGAAGGAGTAGGTCACCACGGCGTTCATGCGACCCTCGTCGTAGGACAGGTCGAACGACTGCAGCACGTTCATCTGCTCGCGACTCACCACTTCCACCGTGAACGCCAGGCCGTCTCCCAGCGCCACCACGTCGCCGGCGTCGTTCTAGTCGTCAGTTGCAGCGGCCGCGCTTACCTTGCCTCCGATGAACAGCTTGCCAGCGCACACGTTGCCGTCGCACTGCGGGAACGCCGTACCGTTGCCGTACACGAAGAAGGAGGTCGGCACGCCGCCGTCGCAGTCGTAGTCCGCGTCGAACGCACGCTCCGCCACGTCGGTCGAGTCCACCACGTACATGGTCACATGGTGCATGCCGCGTCGCTGCAACGTCACGGAGTGAGTGAAGATCATGTCCTGAGGCGACACGACGGCGAAGGTCGTGCCGTTGTCGGGCGTCTGGTGCGCCACCACGAGACGGTACTGGGTCGGTGCGACCACGCCTCCCTCCGAATTGCGCAGCGTCACCGTGTAGCGGATCTTGCGGTAGTTAGAGACCTCCTCCGAGGAAGCCACACTGGCGATCACACGCCTACGACTCACGTCCCATACCCAGCCGCACTTCACCTCCATGTCCACCACCACCACGCTCTTCTCCTCCACGTACTCCGTGCCCGTCCCGTTGCACACGACGTGCAGTTGCAGGCGCCGGTCCTCCGGCAGGTTCGCGTTGCCCGGCAGCACGTTCAGCAGCAGCACGCCGTTCTCCTTGGTTACGGGCACGCCGTGCATGACGTTGTCCACGTTGCTGGTCTCATAGAAGGAGGAGATGTGTCCCGTGGTGTTCAGCAGGTTGTCGAACTGGTCGAACAGCCACACCTGCGCTACGTTGTTGCGGTCTGCGTAGAACTCCCTCGGCCAGTGGGGTTAAGCCGCCCAAACACGCTCCACAGGATATGATAATCTTCGTCTTGTGGCAGTCCAGCTGCGACGGCTCGATGGTGAAGAACTCCTGCAAATATAGCATCGCATTATGGATGTCCTCCAGGTACACCGCCTGTCTCCCCTCGCGACCCACGTCGCTGGACACGCGCCCGACGAACACCCTCAGCAGGCCCTCGATGGGGTAGGAGAAGAGCAGCTGGCAGCGGAACACCTCCGTCGGCTCTCCCTCGTACAGGATCGTCGTGTAGAAGCACCTGTAGTCGAAGTCCGTCATCGCCGTGTAATCGTCTCCACCAGCGCCTCTGTTTGCGAAGCTCGTCTCCGACGCCGGCTTCACCGCATACTCCTCGTCCACCTGCTTCACTCTGTACTGTGTGCCCTTCACCAGCTGCAATCTGTTCTTCCTCCTCGGCCCGTTGGCGTCCTCCACCCTCTTCTCCACGCGCACCGCGATCGCGTAGTCGCGCGCGGACACCGTGATGAACTTCTCGCCCAGCAGCACCACCTGAAACTACGCCTCAGCCGCCTTCGTCGCGTCCACGTTCACCCAGCGGTCGGTGACGGCAGTGCTGGCGACAGGTGGGATGATGTGCGACAGGTCGGAGGGGTACGGCGCGATGATGGCGACGGTGGTGGGCGTGGAGCTGACGGGCGCGCCGTTGAGGTACGTGAAGAAGGAGAACTCGTCGGTGCGGTTCGCGTACAGCGTGAAGGCGTAGTACGCGGACGAGTGGACTAGGCGTGACAGTGGCGGCACACGGGCACTCTTGGGGTTGGGCGAGATGTACCCGTTGGGGTCCGGCGCGAAGGAGAAGCTGTACGCGGAGCACTTCGCGACGGTGTTGTTGTAGCGGTCGCGCAGCCACACGCGGAAGGGGTAGGTCACGCCGGTGTACAGCTCCGCGTCCAGTCCGTCGATCAGCACGTTTGCGATGGAGGGCGAGTCGTGGAGCACCGTCATGCAGCCGAAGCAGGGGAACTGCGACACCGTCTCGCCCTCGAAGGCAACCGTCACGTCGTACACGTCCGCCACCGTCGTGAGCAGGCAGAGCGAGAAGGACCCGGAGAAGGACTCCACGGCGGGCGGCACGGTGCAGTCGGTGAACTCGGTGTTGCCGGTGTCTGTGAGTGATGCGTGTGCGAGAGAGTGACTCTGCCCGACGATGGAGACGGTGTAGTTGCTGTAGAACTGCGAGGCGAACATCATGTTGGAGGTGATGGGGACGAAGAACGGCGAGCCGGCGATCGCCTGCGTGGCATACAGCGACACTATGTCGCCGTGCAGGTTGGCCGCCGTGGCTTGGAACGAGCTGACCGTGCAGTTGTACAGCGACACGGAGTTCTAGCGATGACGCCTTGTGTATGACAAGACCTGAGACGCCGAGCGGACCTCGAACCATGCCGTGTTGCCGAAGTCGGGCGCCAGCAGCTTTGCGTTACGCCACACACCATCACCCACCTCGTCGTGGCTCATCACAGCATTGTTCATGTCGTTCACGAACATACTCAGCGACCCGTACAGCACGCTCAGGTCCACGCGCACGCGTCGCCGCTCGTTTAGGCTCCACTCCTTCAGCGCCACGCGGAGCACCTGCCACACGGCCTGTTCCGCGTCGTACCCGAGCCAGCTCACCGCTACGCCTCACACACCTCGTCCTCGCTCACTGCTGGCAGTTAGCATCACCGCCACCGTCGCGCCGCTCATCTCGCACGGCGCCGTCGACAGGCTTCCCACGTCCACGCCGGCGCGCAGCACGGACGGTCGCGTGGCCCGCACGCCGTGCACCACCAGGCACAGGAAGCTCTCCGGCGAGAAGGAGCGAATCTGCAGCTCCGCCTCCAGGCGGTAGAACGGCGCCGGAGGCTGCTGCAGGCGCACGAAGGAGTTCGCCTGCAGCGTGGCCGTGCCCCCGGCCCAGGTGACGTCGACACTGTCCGTGTTGTCGGGCGTCATAGTGACGTGGTGGTTGAGGTGGTCCTCCAGCGCGGGCATGGCGGGCGTGGAGGTGGTCCAGTGGAAGGCGGAGAAGAGCGAGGAGTTGGTGACGCAGGAGCGCGAGGCGGCGAAGACGTGGAGCGAGTAGTACGGGCGCGACAGCGCGGCGACGTGTTGCGAGAGGTCAATTCGCTCCTCCGCATTGATTCCCACTCTGTGACTGAGGCAGCAGAAGTAGAACGACCCCTGGTGCGAGGTGAGCAGCGTGCCGTCGAAGTACACCCAGATGGAGTCGGAGGCGCGGAACGACACCCACGACCGCTCCGTCGCCGCGAAGGTCTCCGTGAAGGCGAAGGTGAACCAGCAGGTCACACCCAGCGTCGCCTCGCGCAGCGTCGTCGTCTCCGAGGTCTGCGGCAGCGGGTAGAAGTAGTCGCTACGTGGCAATGCGTCGCTGCCCCTACCTGGAGAAGCCGGCTGTGCTGGCTGTGCTGGCTGTGTCATCACCACCATCACTGCTGGTGAGAACCACGCGGGGCAGGGAGAAGGCGAAGTGCTCGTTGAAGCCGGGGTCCTCTCGAAACCACCTCATCACGTCCTCGTTGTCCACGCTACGCCTCACGCCCCACACCTGCGCGCACAGTGGCCGGTTGTCGACGCCCAGCGTCGCCTGCGTCGCGAACGCCTCCGCGCGCAGGCCCGTCTCGAAGGAGGACAGCGGCGTGACGCCATCGCACTCGGGCATGTGGAAGCAGTCCGTCCCGCCCTCGTGCAGCGCGCGGCAGTACAAGTGGTTCACCAGCACCGAGGCCGTGAAGTCCGTGTAATCCGGCTCGATGGCGCTGCGCGGCAGGCAGGCACAGCTGCTGCCGGAGGGCGGGGGGAAGCAGTGCTCCGCCGGCGGGCGGAAGTGGTAGAAGTGAGTGGGCGTGGAGTACACATCTGCGCGTCAGCAACACACCCGATACGCACCGCTGTGACCCAGGTATACGCGGAGGCGGTTGGTCCGGAAGGCGCTGGTGGAGCCCGCGATTTGCTGCGTGGCCTTCTGTCCCGAGGCGGCGCTCACGTCGCCGAACAGGTAGCTACGGGTCAGAGGGCGCGCTGACGAGGACAGCGGGAAGGTGCTGGGCCGGCTGTAGTCGCGGTTGAAGTACTCGTCGTTGTGGGAGGCGATGCTGACGATGTTGTTGTTGATGCCGTTGTTGTTGCGCAGGCAGGGCAGGATCCCGATGCCGAAGGAGCCGATCGACAGCGCATCGCCGCGGTAGGTGTTGTCTGCGGTCTTCACGACGTAGTAGTGGCCGTGCTCCATCGGGTAGCACTTGTTGGCGTTCTTGGCCCCGCTGGTTTGCAGGGAAAACTGAAGCAGCTTGCGCATCAGCGAGGGATCGGTGAAGGTGATGCTGAAGAACTCCGATGCATTCCACACTCCGCCGTTATGGATCAGAATCTTGTTCATGCGGTCTGGAAACTCGGAGAGAGGGAACATGCCTATACGTCAGAGGAGGGAGCGCTAGAGCACCGTAAAGCTGGGAGGATGATTCTGAAAAGTAGTCTACGTCGTTACACCACGAAGAGGGACCTACCCTCCTCCGAATACTCGCTAAACCACTGAAATCCAGCTGGGTTCTTCAGCAGATCGATGTAGCTTTCCGAATTGGAGATGGACCCGGAGTTTGACGTCGCGTAGAACAACTGCCACACTTCCCCGTTCAGGACTCGGCAGTACGTCTTAATCTGATCTGTCAAAATAGAAACTACCATCCTGGCGCTTTCCTTCGTACTGCCTATCCAATACACTCCTTCTTCTCTACCCTCGGAGAAGAGAATAGCGTCTTCGCAACTCTTTGCCGGTGTCTTCTTCGTTTTTCCTAGTCGTTACACGGTATATGCAGGAGTTGCCATAATCAGTGCTACTTCCCCAAACCCAGTAGAGGAGCAGCACAAATAGAATGAACTGCAGTCTAAAGTGAAAATTGGCTGTGCACTTCATTCAAACAGCAGGACAATGCGCCCTTTTCCATTCTTTCTCCGCTATGAGCGTCGATATCGAGGACATCCGTATTGATAGTGCTGAAGAAGAGAATCACATTACTCCCACCGTCCACATCGTAAGCGCTGGTGAAAATGCGCGTGAGGGATAGAATCGGCGTAAGGAGAAGATAAACATAGAAGAGATTGACGTAGTGGAGAACACGATTATTCCCGAAGAATACAAACTCTGGATCGCCACTTTCGGCTGTGCTCACAATTTTGCCGATGGCGAATATATGAAAGTATAGATCGGACTCTGTCTGTTATGCATAGGGCATATTGGCGGACTTTGGCTATCCCTTCGTCGAAAACAAGGAGGAAGCCGATCTGTGGTACGTGTGTCTTATCACTGCTGCTCACACGAAGGGTATTGAACAGCTGCACCGTGAAGGACCCGTCCGAAACGGCCTTTCACAATCTCGTCGATGAAGCCACTCGGAAGGGAATCAAGCTCGTTGTCGCTGGTTGTGTCCCCCAAGGTAACGATTGTATCCATCCATCATTCCTAGCCGACTCGGATGCCCCCTGGCTGCGATCACTGTCCATATTGGGCGTGAAGCAGGTCCACCGCATTCTCGAAGTCGTGGAGGAGACGCTGAAGGGAAACAAGATCCAGCTGCTCTCCCAGCGCGGATTGCCCCCGCTTGACCTCCCGAAGGTCCGCAAAGACCCCTACATCGAAATCGTCCCCATCAGCGAGGGCTGTCTCGGCCACTGCACCTACTGCAAGACGCGCTTCGCCCGCGGCACGCTGGTTTCGTATCCTCTCATTCAGATTCAGGAGCGTCTTCAGCAGGTGACTCTTGCCTCGCCGCTTGAACGTAGGCCATCCGCGACGGCGTGTTCGAGATCTGGCTGAGCAGCGAGGACACGGGTGCCTACGGCATCGATCTCCACCACAGCGTCGCCGACCTGCTACACGCCGCCATGGACGTCTTCGCCTCTCCCTCCGTTGGGGCCCCCCATTTTTGTCACCCCCAGCCCACCATGCTGCGACTCGGGATGACCAACCCGCCGTACATCCTCCACCACCTGCCCGCCATCGTCGAATTCTTGCGCCACCCCAACGTGTTCGCATTCATTCACATCCCCGTGCAGTCGGGTTCCGACCGCGTGTTGGGGCTCATGCAGCGCGCCTACACGGCGCAGGAGTTCTGCCGCGTGTGCGACTACTTGCTGAAGCACTGTCCCGGCGTCACCATCGCTACGGACATCATCGTGGGCTTCGCGGGCGAGACGGAAGAGGACCACCAGGCCACGATGCGTCTGCTGCAGCGCTACGAGCTGCCCGTGGTCAACATCTCCAAGTTCTTCCCGCGCCCGGGGACGCCCGCCGCCTCCATGCCGCGGCTGTCGACGGTAGTGGTGAAGCAGCGGTCGTCAGAGCTGTCTGCCTGGTTCAAGGGGCTCGCGCCGTACGCGCAGTACGAGGGGCGGGCGATGCTGGTGTGGGTGGGGTCGGAGACGGCGGGCGAGTGGCTGGTGGGTCACACGAAGGCGTACATAAAGGTGCTGGTGAAGGGCGAGGAGGCGCTGCGCGGTAAGCGTGTGGTCGTGCGGATCTGCGAGGCGCACCGGTTCCACTTGGTGGGAGAGATCATCGACGCTGTCCCGTCGTTTGCAGTGCCGTCTTGCTCACCGTCGGAGTTAGATGCGTTGTTTAAGGACTTGTATGGGTGATGTGTTTGTGGAGCAAAGTGCGAGTTATGGAATATGAGATATGAAACACGGGTTGTATAACAAACAGAAGAAGCAAGACGACCCACACCAACACTCTTCTTGCGATTAAACACGGAACAATTCATCCCATGCTCCTTCAAGAACCAATCCACACTCACGGGCATTCCATACGACTGTTGCAACTCCATAGCCATTCCACCATAACTACTCTTGGCAGTCACAACCAGATAGTCGCAGTCCTTCAACACCATCATGTCCATGATCGCTTGTTTCATGATGTCATCCCAAGGAACGCTTATCCGCTTCTTGAACTGCAGCGCTGTGTGCCCGATACTGAACTCCTTCACGTACATCACTCGCACAGGCGGTGCAAACGCCTTCACGACGTATTGACGCACCTTCAAAGAGTCGGTGGAAACGAATACAATGACAGGCTGTGTGCTGTTTCGCTTCTTGATCATCGCCTTCACCTCCTCCACCAACTTCGTCATCTTATCCCACGACAGGAACCGCGGATCTTTCGCGTTTACCAGCTTGCCGCCCATGCGGAGTTGCAAGCCAATGACAAACGCATTGGCAAACTGCTCGGTGTAAGAGTTGATGAGTTGACAGAGCTCGGGAGCGGGGTTAAACAACAGCCGGAGAAGGATGGAATGGATTTCTCCCTTGCGATTCATCGATGACGACATGACGGAGGGTAGGAATCCAATGCTGGAAAGGGGAGTGTCGACCACATCCGATTTGATGGTTTGAGTCATGTCAAAATAGGTCTTGACGTAGATGTCCTGCTTCTCGCCAGGAACAACGGGAATGCGCTGTTGTTGCCTCGCGAAGGGAATATGGCCGCTCACTTTCCATTCTCGCCATCGTGCATCGGGACCTAACCGTCAGACGATCGTTAGGGGGCCTACGATAGAAGGGAGCGCCGGTGTTCGGAAAGGGGTTGAAGAACAGCGTTCGGAGGAAGTCCTTATAGCTAATCACTACGCAATCAACGCCCATGGGAAGGAAAACCTCTAAAAGAAGCATTATACAATAGTACAGGAATCATGGAGGTGAAGTAGCCGCGGATCATGTTGCCCAGACCCCCGGATGGATCAACCCGGTAAATGACAGTAGAATTACAGTTTCGACTATTCCTCTGGCGCTCGTACAGAGCGTTCAACCACTTGTTGAGCCTCTTCTGTCTCTCCACATCAACAACAACGCAAGAGGCGATTGGAGTCAATTCGCCACTTATATTGTTTGTCCCACTCTGCGTTCCAAGATTACCAAGGGGTATCTCTTGTTTCGGGTCGATTGGGGACATGGACATCAGAGTTGAATTGGCCTTGTCACTTCGAACGGCCAAGACAATGTCGTCCTTTTGGTGCAGTGACTGATTCACTTGCGGAAGAACTGACGTAAAGAACAAAAGGAAAAGCAAGCTGGAGTCGAGCATCATCCAACCGAAAGATAGTCAAGGAACACCGAATTGGATGAAGGAGAAAAAACACGGAGTGCTTGCTTTACACTGGGAAGGCAGATTGTGGACAATTCGCGCCTTATGGACCCATACCGTATTCTTGTTTTCGTCATTATTCTAACAAAGGACATGGATTTGCCATTGCTCATCAAGCGGAGGGATGTTAACCATCCTTTTGTATCCTTTTATCATGGAGTTGGGAAGATCAGTTGCATCTACACATGAAGTGAGAAAACGGTTGTGTAACAAAGAGGAGAAACAAGACGACCCACACCAACACTCTTCTTACGATTAAACACGGAACAGCGCATCCCATGCTCCTTCAAAAACCAATCCACACTCACGGGCATTCCATACGATTGTTGCAACTCCATAGCCAGCTTGCCATAACTGCTCTTGGAAGCTACAGCCAGATAGTCGCAGTCCTTCAACACCATCATGTCCATGATCGCTTGTTTCATGATGTCATCCCACGCAAGTTTTGAGCCACTCTTGTAGATCAGCGCTGTGTGCCCGATACTGAACTCCTTCACGTACATCACTCGCACAGGCGGTGCAAACGCCTTCACGACGTATTGACGCACCTTCAAAGAGTCGGTGGAAACGAATACAATGACAGGCTGTGTGCTGTTTCGCTTCTTGATCATCGCCTTCACCTCCTCCACCAACTTCACCATGCGCATCTTGGTCAAAAAGACGGCATCTTTCGCGTTTACCAGCTTGCCGCCCATGCGGAGTTGCAAGCCAATGACAAACGCATTGGCAAACTGCTCGGTGTAAAAGTTGATGAGTTGACAGAGCTCGGGAGCGGGATTAAACAACAGTCGAAGAAGCACGGCGTGCAATTCCCTCTTCCGAACGGTAATGTTGAATCCAGTGTTGCGGCTGGGAAGAAGCCCGAGTCGCATCAGTCTCGCGTCGTTCTTGCTGGAAAACATCGTCAGAATCATGTCGCAGTACGTCTTGACGAGGATGTCAATCTTCTTGCCCGGCCGGATCGGCAGATGGTACCGCTGATCTTCGAAGGTCTTGTAGCAATCCAGATCCCACTCGAACTGCGAAATGCCGGGACCTACACCTCAGAGGATCGTTTGGGGACCTACGATAGTAGGGAGCGCCGGTGTTCGGAAAGGGATTGAAAAAGAACTTGCGGAAGAAGTCATGATAGCTATTCACTACTCCATGATACCAAACGACATGCACGACCCTTAAATGCGGCATCGTAAAACAGCACAAGCAGCATGGACGTGAAATAACCGCGAATCATGTTCCCAAAGCCGCAATTCCGCAACACATCGTAAACTATAATAGTATCACTACTACTGATGTGTAACTGGCGGTTATAGAGATCCCGCAACAGTGCATCCAGTCGCTTCTGCCTCTCAACGTCCTTTCTGGGAGAGGAGGGAGCGACAATCGCTTTGGATGCACTATCACTTCCCTTCTTCACGTTATTAGGAGAAGCAGAGGACGCGTTCAGAGTTGGACGTACAGGGAGTGAAATCGATGGCTGTGGCACGATCTGCCTCCTTCTGCATGAAATCGCCGTGGACACTTTCCACTGATGCAGGTCCAATTGTCGGGGAAAAAACAACGACATCAGGAAGAAAGCAACACAGCAGAACACAATTCGCATTCAATCGAGAGGAGAAGCAACAGCGAAGCTAGGAAACCAATGAATAACAAACACTTCAAAATACACTACTCATTTCCCTAATCCATAAGACGAGCACCACGCCTATACCTTCTCCAGAATGGACTTCAGCGCCGTGGTCGTTGTCTCACTCGCCCTACCATTCAGCCATCGCCCCACTCCTACGATTTGTACCAGCTCAGGTTGCCCGATTCCTTCTCTGCGATCTTGTTCAGCAGGGGGTTCACCGGAGCAGGCATCTCCTCCTTCACCTCCTCCTTCACTTCTTCCTTCTTCTCCTCAGGCACCTCCTCGGGAGGCAGCAGGCCGCGCTTGCGCAGCAGCGCCATCGCTCGCTTCAGTGCCTCCGCAGCAGCATTCTCGCACTGCTTGTGCACGTTGTTGGGGTCATCATTCACAGGAGCCACGCCCTCAGCCCCGGGAGCACCAGGGGCCGCAGGAACCGCGGGAGGCGCGGGCTGCTGAGGCGCAGCTGGGGGTAGAGGAGCGGGAGGAGGAGCAATGGAGGCTACTGTTGACACGATGGAGAAGGAACAACCATTCCGATTGCTGTCGTATTCCGAGTAATCGCGACGACTTCTGCTGCGATCCCTGGAGTGGCCGTCGTCATCTCTTCTACCATGGAGACCTCACCGAAACCAAACCTTCTACTGTGATAATCGTCATCGCGCTGATCTCTACGACATTACGCGAAGCGAAAAGAATGTGCCTTTCATAAATGCTCTTTCCGGAGAAGCGGCTCTTCTATGCATTATACCACGTCCCTTCGTGCATACTCTCCGCTTTTCAGGGGCCTCCGAGCGGCTCGAGCCAGAATACCCACCCCTGCTCATACCCATCTCACCATCCTCATAACCCATGATATGTTGCTTAGCTGGAAACAAAGGACCCTCTCCGGGTGATGGTTACTGAGGAATTGAAGCGACAACTAAAATCGGGACTTCTTTTGCACACAGCGGATCGTCACAAGAAAACATGAAATGCAAACGTTTTAGTAGCGTCCTCATCGCATTCGGACTGCTGCTGGGGCTATGGAGCTTGAAGTAGTGGATGTGCTTGATTCTGACGAGCAGCTTCATCGTGAGACGCACCTTTGCAGGGACCAGCATCATTGCTGTCGTTCAGCACCGTAGCCGACGCGTCTCTACACTCTCCGTCCTTCACCGCCCATCGACTCAGCCGGTGCTGCGAAACGAGAATTACACGCTACACACCGTTGGAAAGCACTATGCAACTCTGCTTCATGTGCTTCCCGCAGAGGAGTCCATAAAGCCGTTTCAGTACAACCAGCGGTGGTGGGAGACGTTCGAAAAGAAGCGCAAGGCGGTGCTGTCGCAGTATGACTGGTAATGCTCACGACCGGGGCTGATGGCGTAGGAATAAGCAGCCGGCCTATGTGACGAAGCTGAACGAGTGCGTGTGCTCGACTGGAGTGATCTGTAGAAGCGACAGCCGCTATTCTGCATTTACGAAGCATGTGAACAGAAGGAGCGGCCACACCTTCATCCACGGAAAGAACATCTGCTACAACCCGCGCAAGCAGAGCTACACCTTCTACTCGACCACGCTGCCGACCGTAGTGAATCCCTTCGACTTCGTGTTCCAGTACGGCTGGAAGCTGCGCATCTCCCGCGGACCCGTGCCGACGCAGGGCGCGTACTGGGTGGAGGAGGAGTCGTACATCACGCAGCCCTTCACCGAGCACCACATCTACCACTTCGTGGAGTCGCTCAACTTTTTGTGGACGAAGCTCATGTTCATGCAGTCGTTCCCTGCCGTATGTACTATCTCTCTCCCTCACGGATAGCTGCGAGTGCTCTGGCTGCCGCGCTTCAACCCCAACACCGACTACCCCTGGAACGTCGACTTCGTCCACGTGCTGCTGGAGGCGTTTCAGCAGAACATCACCCTCGTCACCATGAACGACGTGAGCGCTCTCCTCCAGCGCCACCACGCCTCGCTCCTCTGCTTCCGCCGCGTCGTGCGCTCCCCATCGCCACTTCACGTCTAGCTCCTCCTCGACCGCTCCACCTACAACGGCGACGGTGGCTTCCTCTCCGGCTGGGAGCCCGCCGACTGGCTGCGCGCCACCTTCTACCGCCACGCCGGCGTGCACATCGCGCCCGTGCGCCGCGACGCGCCCTACGCTCTCCACCTCGTCCACCGCACCGGCCCGCGCCGGTTCCTGCACCCCGAAGCGCTGCTGGCGCTGCTGACCGCTCGGCTGGGCGACCGCGTGAACGTGTCGCTGCTGTTCACCAACTGCTCGCTGGCGTGTCAGGTGCACGTCTTCGGCGACGCGGACATCCTGCTGACGGTGCACGGCGCCGCGGAGACCAACATCCTGTTCATGCGCCCGCGCACCGTGCTGATCGAGGCCTTCCCGCCGTACTTCGTCGAAGGAACCTACATGAACATGGCGGGGTTCCTCCGCGTGCAGTACCTGTCTGTGACCACCTACAACAGTACGTACTTCCCGCGGGGACTGCGGAAGACGTACGGCGAGGGCGTGTATGCGGAGGGCGTCGCGTTCCAGAAGAGGCGCAAGTTCCTGCGGAACGTGGTCGACCCCAACAACCAGACCGTCCTGAACGCCGTGGAGGAGGCCGTGGCGTATCTGGATTCCTACCGTTTTCGGAGGGAGGTGTTTGAGAGCAACTATCTTTTCTAACTGTGTGACTTTTCTAAGGCCTGTTTGTTCGAGTCACTCTTCCCGCTCTCCAGAAAGAGTGCCCATTTCGGTCGTGAAACTCCGAACCGTTTACCTCTATCCATATCATCTTCCCATTCGATATTCGTGGCGACAAAGTCGATGGCGGATCAGCAGCTGCCACTGGACAGTGAAGCGGATCAGCCCTCCCATCCGGCGATGGTGATTGTGCGTGATTTGTCTCTATACGACCGAGAATATGGAAGTCGCATCAAGGTGCTTGCGGAAGGAACGAAAAGCGGGGAGTTTAGGGAGATGGACGATCAGGAAAAGGCGGCGCGCTTGTTTCTGCTGAAGAAGGGGAAGCAGAAGCAGCGGCTGAATGTTTCGCTGGAGTTTAGCAGTTGGATGTTCAAAGTGCAGTCTGCAAGCAAGCGGAAAAAGAGGGTGACCCCTTTAGGTCTGCATAATCTGTAGTTGGTGTATCAGAAGCGATATCTCTATCTTAAGGATTCTGTCCTGTACTACTCCCACAGCGAGTTTAACCCCGATATTTCGACCCGGCATTGCAAGATCATCCAGCTAACGGCGGATATGAAGTACGCCACCCCCTCCGAAGTGTCGGATTACCGCGCCCACATGAACAAATCCATCGACTTGATCGTGGATGGGGAGGTCGTCACATTCGTTTCCGATCCGTGCTTCCCCAACTCCTCCAGCTTCATCCTCACCGTATGCGTGTTAAATGCTTTCAACCCTAGCTAAGTACAACACTGAAGCGCATGAAGGAGCTCATCGAACGGCCCACGGAGCAGCGGGAGCTCGATCGTCTGTTCGTCGAGATGCTGGACGCTCTGGGCATTCCGGACACGCGGTGGGAGGACATGGTGGCCACGCAGAGCCCGGACAAAAAGTGGATCATGATCACGCAGAATCGCGAGCGCATGATCAGCGGCGAGGTGATGGTGCAGTCCTGCGTGGACTTCCTCCGCCAGGTGCGAGAGAGTGGCGACGCGCAGGTTAGCGAGATCCGCGAGCTGCGCTCCATCGTGGGTACCTCGCCCAAGGCCTTTCTCGAGCGCTTTTACCAGCTGGGCGGCATCGCGGAGATTCAACAAGTGGGGGCCCCCACGGCCGCTGAGGCGTAGATCATGTTCCGCATCGTGACGAACCCGGCGCGCACGCGCGAGGACGTGGGTCTGTTGACGGAGCTGTTGCCCGTCGTAAAGTCGATTCTGAAGACGCACGACTCGCTGCGTTGGCTGCTGTCGGTGGACGGGTTCGTGTACACGCTGCTATTGTGCCTGCTGCTGAAGCAGCCGAACATGGTGGTGGACCTGCTGACCTTCCTGGGCATCATCTGCGGCACCAGCGAGGGCGAGCAGCAGGTGCTGGACGCGTTCGACCGGCTGATGCTGTTCGACGAGGAGAAGACGCGGTTCCAGTCGGTGGTGGCGCTGCTGAGTACGACGGACGACGCAGAGGTGGCGCTGAACGTGCTGGTGTTCTTCAACAACATGCTTCACCACTCGCAGAGTATCGTGCAGCGTATGGCGGTGCGGTCGCTTCTTCTCCTTCACTCTAGATCTTCACCGACCTTCTCTCGCTGGACTACGACTCCATGGAGGCCGAGCTCATCGCGCGCTTCCCCGGGTCGGAGGAGGAGATCACCAACCTCTACAACGTGTTCCACATCTGCTACCGCAACGACCGCCAGGCCGCCACGCTCAGCGGTGTGGACACCAGCGACGTGGTGAGCATGGTCCGTGCGTGCGTTCCGTTGGCGTGAGGCGTAGTGATGATCCAGGAGCAGGCGCAGCAGGGCTCCAACTGGGAGTACCTCTGCTCACTGCTGCGCACGCTGCTGGCCGTGCCGTATGACAGCCTGGTGGGCCGCGGCATGTGGCGCCTGATCGTGTCGACGGCCAACCGCGTGGTGACGACAAGCCAGAAGGAGAACGTGGAGTTTTTGAGCAACCAGGACATTCTGGACCTGATCGGGCGCAAGCAGCTACTGGACGAGAAGTTCAACGCCATTCACGACGAGGACACCTCGCAAGACGCCATGCGGCAGCGCATTCGCCAGCTGGAGGACGAGCTGCTGGACCTGAAGCGAGTGACGCGGTTCGCCTCCAGCACGCCCGAGTACACGGCGCGACTAATCAGCGACATTCTGAGCCAGGTGAGTGACGTGATGGAGGTGAAGTTCGCGCGCGACGACCCCGTCTACTCCAAGTACTTCACGCTGCTGGAGAGCGGCGCGCGCATGGAGGACGTGCTGGCGCTGTGCCGCAAGGAGGGCAACGACGAGAAGGTGGTGCGCGGGCCCGCTGTGACGCTCTCCGTGAAGCCGGAGTTCGTGAAGCGCATCCAGGCCGACGCGCTGAAGAACGCGCCGCCGGGCACTGTCACTGCTGCGGCTGGCACTAGTACTGCTGCTGGCACGGCTCCTGTGGAGGACCCGAACGACCCGCGGAAGAAGCCGGAGTTTGCGAAGTGGTTTAAGCTTCAGCAGATGGGCATCCCACGAGAACATCTGGTGCTGAAGATGGAGGCAGAAGGCGTTGATCCGTCCATTCTGGACTACCAGCCGCCTGGTGGTATGGCGCCTGCCTCGGGTAGCACAGCGGCGCCGGCAGACGACCCGAACGACCCGCGGAAGAAGCCGGAGTTTGCGAAGTGGTTCAAACTGCAGCAGATGGGCATTCCGCGAGAGCATCTGGTGCTGAAGATGGAGGCGGAGGGCGTCGATCCCTCCATTCTGGACTACGGCGGGCCTGCCGCAACGCCAGCAGCGCCAGCAGAGGAGGTGGTGCGGCCGAGGAAGAAGGAGGAGAAGAAGGCGGAGGCGGAGAAGCCGAAGTCGACGCGGCGGCGGCCGAAGCAGAATCCGGAGCAAAAGATGAAGAACGTGCACTGGGACCCCGTGGACGACGACAAGATCGACGCGAGCGTGTGGAGGAGCATGCACGACACGGTGGAGGGCCTGGACTACGCGCTGCTGACGACGACGTTCAAGGCGAAGGAGAACACCTTCCTGGCGAACAGCGTGGCGAGCGTGGACCTGTCGGTGAAGAAGCAGGCGGAGATGGTGCAGCTGGTGACGGACGCCAAGCGTCTGCGCAATGTGGGTATGGCCGTGGCGCGGCTGAAGTGCTCGTTCGAGTCGCTGAAGATCGACATTCTGCGCGTGGACGACGCGGTGCTGACGGACGACATGGTGCGGATTCTGAAGGAGAACGCGCCGACAGCGGAGGAGATCGAGCTGGTGAAGGGCTATGATGGGAGTGTGGAGATGCTGGGCGACGTGGACCGCTTCTTCAAGGTGTTGTCGACCATTCCCGACCTGCAGAACCGGATCAAGTGCATTGCCATCCGGAAGACGCTGCGCGAGGACCTGAAGGACATGCAGGCGGACTTCACCGCCTTCGGCGCCGCCATGCGCTGCTGCGCGGAGAGCGCCAAGTTCGCACGGCTGATGGAGGTGGTTCTGGCGATTGGTAACTACATGAACGGTGCGTGTGGGCGGTGGGAGTGACGTGCAGGCACTAGCTACAAGGGCGGGTACTTTGGGTTCCAGCTGTCCTATCTCCCCAAACTGCGCGACACCAAGTCGTGCGACAACAAGTCGACGCTGTTGGAGTGGGTGTGGCTGTGAGGTGTGACAATCAGCTTCCTGTATGCGTACATGGAGAAGGAGGCGCAGCAGCTGCCCGCCGCGCAGAAGCCAACGGCGCTGCTGTCACTGTTGGACGACTTCGCCATTCTGAACACGGTGCGCGGCAAGGACTTCAAGCAGGCCAAGTCGGAGTTCGCGGGGCTGCAGAAGAACTACGAGCTGTTGCGGCGACAGAAGAAGGTTCCGCCGTGCTGCAACGACGATCTATTCGCGACCAAAATGGAGGCTTTTTCGGAGGAGATCAAGGGCGTGGTGGACGGCGTGAGTGAGAGTCTGAACGCCGTCGAGGAGTACTACAAGCGTTTCATCACCAAATACGGTCCGATTTCTGGAGCGGCGTGAGGCGTAGCGTGTCCACGGGACTACTCGATTTCCGCGATTATCGACGACTTGTCGCAGTTCTTCGATCAGCTGCGAGAGGTGAAGGCGACGGTGGAGCGGCGACGCGCGGAGGAGGCGGAGCTGAAGAGAAAGAAGGAGGCGCAGGAGAGGATGCAGCAGCAGTTCCAGGAGCAGCGCATGCGACAGACGCAGGAGAAGGATTTGTTCGGGCAGTACGCCACCATGCGGACGAAGCAGATGACGGAGAAACAGGCGGCCGTGGCACCGGACGACGTGCCCGTGCTGGGCACGCTGCGAAAACGGGAGAGCGGGCGGTTTGAAGTGCGCGAGGAGAAGGGAAGCCCGCGATCGCCGGCGAAGCGCGTGTTTTCGGGACGGTCTGGGTTCTTTGACTACGTCCCGGAGGGTAGTGGAACGAAGACCCTTACGAAGTCGACGCGGAGGCATGTACTGCAATCAGTGCATTCGAAGCGGATGTCGAGCCACTTTGATCGCATCGACTCTGTTCGGTCGGGAGAGCATCGGGGTGGCAACGGCGACGGGGAACCTCGATCCCTCGAGGCGCATTAGCATTACAAGTATTGCAAGGGTTACGAGTATTGCGAGTATTACGAGTGTCACGCGTGTGTATAGTTTGTGCTGGCATTTGTTAACAAATACGCGACTGGACAACATACAGCTTTCCGTCATCACTGCCGCACAGCGCGATTCTGCGCAGGGGACAAATGGCGTTCACGCACAGGTTCAGCTTCGTCAGCGGCATGGAGGTAATACCGTCGCACAGCGCATTGCCATTCATGGTGTACATGTGCACCGTTTCGCTGCCGGTGGTGTCGTACTCGCGCAGATCCACGTCGTTGCAGAACATCATCGTGTCGCCCACCGCCGCGAACACATCGAGCCCCGTCGCGAAATCCACCACCGAAAGGGTTCTCGCGTTCTTGATCGCGCTCATATTCACGAAGCGCGCCGACAGTGACGGAGTGCCGCTCGCAGTCAGGTCCCAGACCGAGATGCCGCCGTCCACGCACGCCGTCAGCAGCTTCTTCGTCCCGATGAACGCCAGCTTCGCGATCGGGTGCGTGTGCGCGTGCCACTCGAAAATGGGGGACCCCACCCGCTGGCTGAGGATGCGGACCACACCGTTGGTCCAGGCGAGCGCGATGTAGAGGTCCTCGCACGCGGCCAGCGCGCAGATAGCGACAGGGTGTTCGGGCTGTGCGTCGGCGGTGGGCAGAGGGAAGTCGGCCGACACACGCAGGTCGTAGAACTTCTGGCGCAGATCGTAGCATAGCAGGTCGTTGCTGCGCGTGCTGCAGTAGATCTGCTGCCAGGCGGAGGAGCCGGCGACGCCCTTGGCGGTGATGGAGCCGGAGGAGGTGGTCATGCAAGTGAAGGGCGAGGAGGCGGCCACACTGCTCAGCACCGTCTTCTTCTCGTAGTCGTACACGCACAGCGACGCCGCACACGACGCCAGCAGCGACGAGGAGTCCAGGAACGACAGCGAATGCACGAAGCCCTCATGCGCGCTGTAGCCCGCGTACGCCTGCAGCGGTTTGCAGTCGCTGCGCCACAGTTTGATCACGGGCCGCGTGCCCGTGCTGGCGGGCTGCGGCAGACCCACAGTCGCGAACACCGACTCGTCCCCGCGTACACAGAGGTTGTACAGCCGGCCGTCGTAAGCCGTGACGCTCTGCTTCACCTGGTAGGTCAGGCTGATGGAGGAGTCGAAATCGGACCGATTATTGACAAAGCCGGCACTACCACCGCACATGTGAATGTTGTTCGCCGCCGACCAGCAACGGGGCGTCACTACGGCTCACTGTCGGCAGAAATCCCCACGATTCTTGGCAATCGCGGCCTTGTAGGCAGCGGGCGACGGAAGATGCGAACTAGACGTCAGAAATCGGGGAGAATTCGGTACGGCGCGCCGGGCGACGAAGGAGCCGACGACGACTCTATCTGTGAAGCGAGAGAAGGAAGAAAACCCTTCAACAGACCGAGCAGGTTGAAGAAGTAGAGAGAGAGCGAGGAGTCGAACTTCTGCATGGCGAAAATGGTGCGCTTTTTGATCTGGAGGAGAATGGCGGTCTGAATCTCCTTGGTGGCGGGCTCCGCGTCCTCGTAGAAGGAATGGAACCGTGCAAAGAAGCGTTGCAACTCCGGCATGATCAGTTCTTCCTGCGTCGGTTCGGGCAGGCGGGAGGCGATGTTGAAGTACAGCGTCACCAGATGTGCGATCAGCGTCGCGTTCGCATACACCACTACGCGTCAACTCGAAAACGGGGGGCCACAATAGGCGTCGTCCTTGTCAGTAGGGAGGTAGAGATAGCGCAGCAAGTCGCTGAGCTGCGGCGCCTTCGCCTGCAGCAGCCCGTACTGAAGTGTCTTGTCCGAGGCGTAGGGAAGGAAGCCGTCGACCACCGCCACGATCTCATCGACGCTCATGGCGGCTTGCGTGGACTTGAGCGTGGTGACGGCGGAGGAGGGCGTGACGAACTGGAAGGAGGAGTAGGCCTTGGCGCAGAGGTGAGGGAGGACGATGGCTGTGGGTCAGGAGGAGGAGGGGGAGTCACAGAGCACGGCTTCCGTGGTCACGTACGGCAACACCTTCAGCAGCGACTGCGCGGCGGGCGAGTACTTCAGCTGCAGCAGGTCGTCTGGACGTGAGGTCGAATCGGTGGGCCCACCCTCTCCCCAGCGCTTCATGAGCTCGGTACGCTTGAAGGTGACGCTGCCCGTTTTGAGCGTGAGCGTGGGTAGGATGTACCGCGTGGTCAGCGTCGCGCCCAGCAGCGGCGGCGAGGCGAGGTAGGCGAGACTGTTGCCGATGGCCGTGGCGACGCGCTCGGGGGTCTGGGAGTTCAGTCTAGTCATGAACCACTGCACGTGCAGAGACAGGTGTTCGAGGAGCAGCGGCAGCAGCACCTTCAGCACCTGCTTCGGCCCGAGACTGCGATACATCGCTTTGAGTTCCTTACGCTCCAGCAGCACCAGCAGCGGTTGATAGTTGCGCAGCTGCAGCGACTGCTCGAGCAGCGTCGTCAGCACCTCCAGGAGGAGCGAGGCGACCTGCTGCTGGTGCAGCGAGCCGGCGACGCGGTTCCAGATGGAGATAAACAGCGTGCTGAGCAGCGTCTGCGTGGGGTTGGCGAGGATGTTGTGCTGCAGGTGCTGCAGCAGCGGCAGGATCAGCGGCAGCTCGTTCACCGTGAGCGAGGATAGTGTCGTCGCCAGCTCCATCACGCTGTCCGCGTCGTCCTGCGCGATGGAGGAGAGATAGTAGGAGGAGGACACGGCGTGACTGTGTGTGAGTCGCTCGGTCGGCGCTTACATGATGGAGAAGTACTTCGGGAACAGGCACATGCTCGGCTTCACGTGGTGGTCGTGCGTCGACGCGCCTACGCTTCACGCTCGCGCATCACCGCCCACACATGAACAGGTCGTGCGACACGACCTCCTCGAGCGAGGGGCGTTTCAGCGGGTCGAGGTCGATCAGCTGCAGCACCAGACTCTACGCTGAACCATGTGCGCAGCGCTCACTCGCATGGGCTCGGGGAGGATGGTCAGCCCGCTCATCACGCGCTTCACGCCCTCGCCGCGCACGTAGCTGGTCAGCGAGTTGAGCGTGAACAGCACCTTGGAGGTGAACAGCTCGAACAGCACGCAGCCCAGCTTGAACAGGTCGCTGCGCTTGAGTGCCTCCAGGTCCATCGGCGCGCCCGTCAGCTCCTCGGGCGAGAGATAGCACGGCGACAGCGTCTGCTCGTACTCGCGCGCGAAGCTCTCCGTCGCGTAGCGGTTCTCGTTCAGCAGGTTCTCGCGCGTCTGGTTGATCGCTGCGTCTCACGCCGCTCCCTCGCACCCACTCAGCGTGATCTTCGGCGACGTGCGCAGCAGCGCCTGCTCCGCCTCGTTCCCGCTGTTCGTCAGGCCCGTATTCGCGCCCATCTGACCAATTGTTGGTGTCTGCGTGGCGGGTTGTCCCATCGACAGTGGTGTCTGCGTGGCGGGCTGCCCAGCCATCAGCGGTGTGGCTTGCGTGGCTTGTGTGGCTTGTGTGGCTTGCATGGCTTGTGTGGCTTGCGTGGCTTGCGCGGCGTGTGGCGAGAGGGGAGTGGACGTGTCGCTGGCGTCCTTGGAGGTGGCCGTGAACAGCATGCTGCTACGCGTCACGCCGCCCGCCTGCCGCCACAGTCGCCGGCTCCTGCTCTTCTTCGTCATCAGGCTCTTCTCCTCCACCATTGCCTGTGGTCCCTGTGCTCCTTGTGCTCCTGTCGTCACACCGGGCATGGCAGGCATAGCAGGCATAGCAGGCATAGTGGGGATAGCAGTAGGCACGGCAGGTGTGGAAGTGGGCATGGCAGGCATGGCAGGCATAGAAGGCACAGCCGGCACAGCCGGCACAGGAGCGGGAGCAGCTTCGGGAGAGACGGGCACGTCATCAACATCAGGACGGCGCTCCGAGAGAGCGTGCTCGAGGACGGCGGGCGTGGCGACGGGCGTGTCGGCGGGTGAGGAGCGGATGTGAGAGGCGGGCACGTGCATCACTGCAGTTAAGCCACCGGCGCACGACACCAAGGATATCTTGCCGCGCCTCGGTGGAGACCTGCGTGAAGATGAGCTCGCCGTTGCCGTTGTACATGCGCTGCGGGTGCGGGTGCGTGAACAGCTGCACGAAGCCGGGGTTCTTCGTGAGCCCCTTCACGCCCTCCTGCACCAGCGGCACGTTCTTCGCCTCGATGGCCGCCTCGCCCGACAGCTGGTAGCTACGCCTCACACGCCCGCGCAGCACGCACCCGAAGTTGAGGTTGATCCACAGGTGGAGGTGGTTGCTGACATAGTCACTCTCCAGCATGGAGCGGTGCCATTGGATGAACGCCTCCGGCTCAGCGCACCAAGCCGGCAGCGTGATGTCCTCCATGTTGGCGTGCTGCGACACGAACACCGACGGGTCCGAAAAGTACTCGGGGATGCACTCATCCGGCGTCCACTGGTACATACGCGGCATGCTAGCTCTGAGCCGCCGCGCCGACACTCACTTGCTGGGATACTCCTTGGCTTGGAAGTTGCTGCGCACGACGCTACGCAGAAGCGTGATGGGCATGCAGCGAGCCATGTAGATGGCGTAGGTCAGCTCGCTGAGCGACTCGCTGATGTGGTGCTTGGGCACGCTGTGCTGGTACGTCACGTCCAGCTGGCTGTCGCCCTTGTTCATGCGGAACTTCGACACGGAGAAGTCGCGCCAGCCGCCCGTCGGCGAGGTGAAGTCGCAGACCCACGGCATGATGCTGTGGAAGTTGCTGTCGTCCATGGAGCGGCCCGCCGCCTCGTTCAGGTACATGATGTAGTCGTAGTTGGAGATGTGCCCGCTGACCCACGAGGTGGTGATGTACTCCAGTGAGGAGTTGAAGGCAGGCGGCGACAGTGACGGCAATGGCAGGAACACCCAGAGGTACTCCGTCAGGATGACGGCGGTGGGCGACAGCGACGGGTACACGACGCGGTGGCGGTGGAGGAAGGCCAGCGCCTGGACCAGCTGGTAGGCGATGTACTGCTTGATGATGTCGTTGCCGTCGTCGCACTCGATCAGGTGCCGGTTGTACTTCAGCACCGTCGCCAGCGAGTACGGGTAGTGCTCCGCCACCGCGAAGCTCTGCTCGCCCGCCTCGATGAAGCACTTGTACGGCAGCAGGTTCGGGTGCTGGCCGTTCATGGTGGACTGCAGGAAGGAGGTGAACTGTGTGTGAGGCCCTGTCGCCACACCTACCTTGGTGCGAAGCTCCGAGCGGGGAAGCGACGTTACCGTGCCGTTGCAGAACACGCGCGCCTCGTCGGGCTGGCGCGCCGGGAGCGGGGCAGTGGAGACGGAGTAGAGCGAGGAGATGACTTCGGCCAGGGACTGCGAGTGAGCAAGCGGCGATGCGATTACTTGCGGCGCGGAGAAGGACTCCGGCTTGGGCTCGGGAGCCTCTTCCTGGGAGCTCGCATCTGTCTATGGTTGAATACTCAACGAGGAAAGCACCGTCTCGTCCTTCATCAGATCGGTCATGATGCAGTAGATGTCCTCTCTGTTCTTCGACGCTCCCTCTCCTTCCTCTTCCTCGTGTCCAGCGTTCTATCCTTAAAAGGGGCGTGTGCCCGTACTTCTTGGTTCTCTCTCTTCTGGAAGTCAAAGTAGGTGTCGGTGGAGCTGTCGAACACGTACATGGAGTAATCCTCATCGATGTGCACTATTCGTCATCGGTTTGCAGCATAACGAACAATCCGGGTACTTCTTCTGCATATCCTCCGTATCATACTACGACATCACATAGACAATCCAAAGCAAACGAGAATGTGCACTTTCTTCCCGACTTCGTCGGAATACTTGGGGAGTGCATATTCCACGCCAAGTTCCTCCTTCAACAGCGACTTGATGTTTTCCTCTTTCTTGCAATTATCGTTAGAATCCTGCATAGTGCTGATTGGGTCGATGTGCCTATTCACTAGGATTTATGAAGAAGCAGATCGTCCACGTCCAGAAAAGCGTCGGGGTGAAAACAAGGGGGTTCTGGAATTGCAGAAACGGGAAAGATTGGCAGAGAAACACAGAAACGCTATGACCACAAGGTACTCCTTTTGCCTATTTCACTTATACAGTGTTCATGTACAGCGTAGAGAGCACAAGAGGGAGAGAAAACACGGGTCCCACGCATCCCATCAAACAACCGGTTGTGCGTTGCGCAACAAACAGAACGCGAACCAACTACTAATTGACGACAGACACGTGGACGTTGCTGTTCACAGCGGAATGATCAAAGTGTCCCTCGTTGATTTCCCGAATCATCTGCTCCGAAAGGTCGACGTAGTCCGTGCTCCTATATTGCATCGTTGTTTGCTGCGATGGAGTCGCATCTCCCTGTTCTCTACAGATCAACCCTTGATATTGATGTTACAAGCTCTCGTTGTTCGGAATCGCAACATCCGTTGATACGATGTTCTCCTTCGCCGAGGCGAATCGTCCCTTCTTCTTCTCCCTCTTCTTCTTCTCCTTCTTCTTCGGTTGGCTTCTCTGTTCCACTTCTTGAACTTGCGTTTCTTCTTGCGCAATGGGCATCTCATCCTCCCTGACCGTATCCGCTGGTTTCTCTGTTTCCGTAACCGTCTCCTTTGGTTTATCTGGTTCCCCGACCGTTTCGCTGGTAGAATGCACCACGATCGAAACAAGGGGATTTGCATCCCTGCTCTCCGCCAACTGGGAAACCGTTTCCTCTCCCTCTGCTGGTGGATTCATCAGCACAATTCCGGTGGTTTCTTCCGTTTCCGAGGATCGCGTCATTTCGCTCAGAAGGACGTTGCTGCTTCCCTCCTCCCGTCCCTCGAGGCCTGGAACGACGACCGGCATGTCCTCCTCCTTCACCTGGGGTAATCGGAAATGGCGGCGATTCTCCAACTCCCGCTTTTGGTCGTCCATCGCAAGGATCTCCTGTAGAGTGATTCCTCCCCTCTCGCGCTGGAGGTGGCTCACGATGGCATCGAAATCGGACACATCGTCCTGAGAGGAAACGAGCTGGATGCGGTTCCCTTCCGGAACGGGAACGTCCTGCTTTCGTCGTGAGTACAGCAGCCCACCTGCGATGAGAGCCACGATCGGAGTGTCCTACCAAAGAAGACGAAGCACGGAGACGCGATCACACTGATCCACGAGAGAATCACGCACACGAGGTAGCACGCGCTGAAACCCCTTGGGTAGTACACGAACGCTGCCTTGATCCAGCAGCTTCCCAGGATGTTCCACACAATTCCTCCCAGAATGATGAGGTAGTACCAATAGGCCATAGGGTGGGAGGTCAGCAGGTTGAGAACCAATCTAGGAAAGAGCAATTGCTAACCACCTACAACGATTCTTCTCTGCGAGAATACTTCCCGCGGTGTCGATTGACGATGCTGCACAGGACCATGACCGAAACGAACTGGACACAGTTCAGAATGCCGCGGATCTACTGATCATCTAATTGACATTCATTCCACAAGCAGCCACGTTGCGGCAGGGAAGCGGGAGTTCATCGACAGGTTCATCGCTCCAAACACAATTGTGAGGGGTCCGACTCCCATGTCAAGAACGAGCGTGAGAAGGAAGGCACAAAGAAGCAAACTAGCGCATTACGCACCCTCCACTTCAGTATACCCTCTCTTCATGTTCTTCTCTGGAAAAGAGTGGCTTGCAAATGGAACCGGTGATTACAGGAATGGAATGTGAACAAACAAGGAAATGGATTCTGTAAGCATATTCCCTCGACCCCATGTGTTAGCAGTTAATGAAAATACTCGGCGAGGGTGGGTGAGATGTCTAATCGTGAATTGCAAGGAAGACACAAACTCGTTTTCGGCAGTGATTTCCAGTTTTTCTGCACGTGGGAGAGAGAAATGAGGTCAAGGGACGGGACGTCTAACAGTCATTCGGTAGAAATCACCCAAACTCTCCAAAACAACAGTGGAGACAAAGCGAAAGACGGAGTTGTCTTTGTTCACACCATCCAGGGTACTCAATTTGGGCAGGTCTAGTCATCAGTGTAGCTCTCAATGCACTACTGCGCATGATCAGTTCGGTTGATCCCTTTGCACTGAAGGAGAGGGTGCTTGAACCCGTTTTGATGGTGGTGAGCTCCGGCAAGTCTATGCATCACTCTATCGCGTTGTGATTCACCTTCAAGCAGCACGCGAGTGCAATTCTGTAGTGTCCGGTTACCAAACACAAGGGATTTCAGCATCGATAGATCTATTCGTCATTCTCCTCTTGGGAGACTCACTCCTCAGTTCCATTGAAGCATAGAAGAAGTTGCAACTCACATAATTCACTTCGCCAAACTCAATCACTTCCAAAGAAGGCATATTCTCAATCACGCACACCGTATAATCAGAGAAGGAATACCGTCCGATCCTTAGCTCCTTCAATCGTTCACAATTCCGTGCATAAAAGTGACGCTTCGCATTCAGACCAAAACATTTCTTGTGCTTCGTGAAGCAGTTGTCTCCAATCACCACTCTCTCTAGCGTCTGCAGTCCAATCAATTCCACCCTCTCCACATTCTCAAAACACTCATCCTCCACTCGCATCTCAACCAAGTTCACAAATGCACTGAGTGTGAGGCTCGTGATTTCCACTGCATGTTGTGTGTTGCTATTCATCGTCAGAACGCTGATGCAGCTGCAAATGTTCCATGGCTCCTCTTCGACTGCCATTGGCTCACAACACACGCTACTGTCCACCTCGCTGGGCACACTCTCTGGGTTCCATATTCGCTCACACAATCGGAAAAGTATGGATGAATTGCCCTTCTCCCTAATCCTTGTCACCGAGTCCCTCACAAAGGGGTGCTACTGATGAATCGTGGGAAAAGCCATTCACCTCCATCAATTCATTCACGCTCCATCTCTCGCTCACGTCCCTTTTCAAGCATCTGCTCGCAAAGTCCACAAACGCAAAAGACCACCCAGAAGAAGGGAGAGAAGGAGGTGCATCCACGCAAATCCTCTTCATTACTGTGGCTGCGCTGCCATAGCCATCAGCATAGGGGTTCTTTCCTTCAGCCAATTCAATCAGCGAAATGCCCAAAGACCACACATCACTCTTCATCACGGTCTGTCCATCGAACACTTCGGGAGCCATGTACAGTGGGGTTCCGCAAGTGTTGCTGCGCTGCGAGTTGGAATGATTCAGTTGCTCCGCCAGTCCGAAATCACCCAACTTAATCAAACAACTCGTAGAAATCAGCATGTTACTCGGCTTAATGTCCTACACCCTTATCAAACCGTTCCAATTGCCCACTCTGTGGATGATTTTCATACTATGGAGGTAGTTCAATCCCTGTAAACAGCAAGCGGCAATGTCCCGCAATTCACTCTCATTAAGTCGATTTCCCTTCCTCATATAGTCGGAAAGAGTCCCACAGGGACAGTACTCCATTACCATCTACCTTAAATCCAACAAAACGAGCATACATACAAATCGCTTTCATCGACGATTGTGTCATAGTATCGAACAATGAATCGCGAAATGCAGTTTTTCAGCAGCTGTAATTCGTTTTGCGTACCATTGTTGCCTCTCCTGCGAGTACACTGTTTAATTGCCACTATTTCTTGTGTTTTCCTATCCTGTGCAATATACACAGCTCCAAATCCCCTAGAATGTGATTTCCCGCAGCTTTACTCACCCCGTGCCGATACGCTCTCGAATGACGTACTTATCCAACACTCTGCTTATTCTAGTTTCAAACGATACGAAAGAACATACGAAACACGCTTTCCGTTTTCATTTCTGGCATCCTCCGCCGAATCGTCCAATTCTACATTGCAAGAGTTCTCTTCATTCCGTTCTTCCTATTCATCACTGAATACCACCGTTTTGAATACACTGCATGAAGGGGAAGAACGTTTTACACTTGGTATTTCGCCGTCACTCATGGAATTGTCCAATTTGGCATTGCCAAATAAGGCTCCGAAATCAAGTCCCATGCTAATCGATTATCAGAAAAGCCACCAACTGCTTCCTACAAGCGATACGTAGGTTTCGGCATTCGATGAAGGCAAATTAGAAGGTTTCTTGTTTTCAGTTATTCCCTTGCACGACCCAATTATGTATGGCCCCTAAACTCGTTCCCATCAAAAGCTTCTCTACAAATGAGTGTATCATTCTTCGATGTTGTTGGATGGATCTGCTTCGCGATTGTCGTGATCGAGGTACGTGAAGATTGGCGGTCTGAGCTCCAGATCATCCTCTGGTTCGTACGGGTGTGCAATCCGAAGGAGCAGAACAGTACGCGCGTAATCAGTGGCTGATGCGAAGATAAACGTTCGACGCCTCCGACTGCCAAATTCCAGTACTGCTATTGGGAGAACAAGGATCGCATGTGGATGTACTATAACCACTGGGAGAGTCCCACCCCTGCGAAGGTCGTTTCTCTTTAATGGCTTCATTGTAGGCCCTTGTCTTTATCTGCCATGGAATCTGCGAGCATTCCGGGAGATACGCTGCGATCGCGCACAAGATGAACGAGGCGGGATACTCCGTGTACGCGATGGACCACCGCGGTTCCTCCCCGTTTGAAAATTCACCCGTAGGTCACGGCCAGAGTGACGGGTACCGCAACTACATCAACTCCATGCGCGACGTGATTGGAGACGCGTGCGACTTCATCACCTTCATCCACAACTCCCGTCCCACGCTCCCCGTGTTCGTGATGGTACGGTTATATTTCCCTGCTCCCCAGTAGGGTCACTCCATGGGCGGCATGATCGCCATCAACGTCACCCACCGCCTGGCTTCCTTCGTCCGCGGCGGCGTCTTCAGCGCGCCGGCCCTCATGATCGACCCGGTGCTCATGAAGTACCGTCCCATCGTCACCTTCCTCCAGTCGTTCATGCCCAAGTTCGTTGTGTCGCGTCTCGCGCCGGGCGCCATGTGCCACGACCCCGTGGTGATCGAGCAGTACTGCTACGACATCCTCAACACGCCGGGAGTCAAGAAGCCGGTGCCCGCGCGCACTGCGCTGCAGCTGGTGCTGGGCATCGAGGACGCGATCGCGTGCGAGAAGGACTTCGCGACGCCCTTCCTGCTGATGCAGGGAACCGAGGACTCGGTGTGTCTGCCGAAGGGCGCGGAAACGTTCTTTGGCACGGCGGTGTCGGAGGACAAGGAGTACAAGGAGTGGAAGGGGTCGTACCACGAGATCATGAACGAGGATAACGGGATGGAGGTGGTGAGCTATGCGATTGACTGGATTAATCGTCATCTGGTTGCGTGCCCTGTTTGTTGCGCGAGTGCCCCCGTCCATTGTGTTCCCAAACAAACGCAGGAAGAGAGGATATGTCCCTTCGACTGTACTCAAAGTATTTCACAGACGTCGTTTTCGGGGAAGGCCCGCTGGGATTTATCATCGGAAAGACGGAAGATGGCTACTCCATAATGAAGAGATTCGACACAAAAGACGAGGGAACGAGACTGCCGCTAGAAGTTTGGTACTGGATATGTGCGTGAGGAATAGGGCTGCGGCGCGATTCACAAGGGAGACATTATCATGTCCATCAATGGCGAATCCGTGGTGTTCTTGGAGCCGAAGGAGGTGAAGGCCAAACTGAAGTCGGCGCCTCGCCCCATGACGGTGCGCTTCGTTCGTCAGTGCTCTGAATCCCACTATTCGAGTGTCACGACTCCCGACGGAGAAAAGCGCGTGAAGAAATGGATCGACGGAGACGTGGGCACGCATCCCCATTTTGAAGTGTAGATCTACCTCCCCGTTCGGTCCTATTCGCTGAAGGGTATGAACGGCCAGTTCATCACGCGCCGCGACACGGACAACCCGATGGAGTACGCGCTGACCCCCATTTACCGAGATGGCCCGCTGTTCGAGTGCGAGGTGAGGGAGGCCGCCTTCAACGGCATCCACGGCCAGAAGAGACGCGCGGAGGTGTGGAAGATGCTGCTCCGCTGCTATCCGTATCAGCCCTCGAAGTGGGAGGAAGTGAGGCAGAGCAACATCGACCAGTACATAACCTTCGTGAACGAGTTCATCGCCGCCAGAAACGTCGCGGGCGGCAAGCCCGATTGCAAATTCGTCCCCAACCCGCTGGACAGCTCCTGGAAGCGCAGCGCGGACTACGACCCCTCCGAGGACGACGGCAAGACCAACGAGAGCAAGTGGTCGCGGGAATTCGGCGATTCCGAAATGCGCGAGATTATCTGGAAGGACACGGATCGTACCTACAGCGACATCCCGTTCTTCTCCCAGCACAACAAGCAGGTGCTGGCGCGCATGCTGTACGTGTTCGGCACGCTGAACGCGGGCGTGCGCTACATTCAAGGCATGAACGAACTGCTCGCGCCTATTCTGTACGTGTTCGCCGAGGCGGAGGGTGAGCTGGACCAGGAGGTCAGTCTGGCGGTGGAGGCGGACGCCTTCTTCGCCTTCACCAACCTGATGGCGGAGACGCGCGATCTGTTCATTCGGGACTGCGACTCCTCCACCAACGGCCTGTGAGCCAGAACCGCGGGAATCATGCGTAGGCGCGGCGTGCTGGAGACGCTGCACGAGTACATCCGCGCGTACCTGCCCCAGGTCGCGCACCACTTCGTGCGGATGGCGGGAAGTGTTGACCCGTAGGACGAGTTGCAGGTGGATCCCCAGTTCTACGCCGTACGTTGGCTGACCACTTTGTTTGCGCGGGAATTTGAACTGCAGAATACCTTCCGCGTGTGGGACTCGCTGCTGGCAGACCCGAACCGCTTTCAGTTCATGTATTGCATCGGCACGAGCATGATCCAGAAAAAGGAGGCTTTTCTGCTGGAGAGCGATTTCGCGGGGATTATGCAGTGTTTGCAGAGCTACGAGTGCGACGACGTGGAGCGAATCGTGTTCGAGGCGAACAAGGTGCGGACGCGCATCCTGAAGGGAAAGGAGGAGGAAGAGGAGAGTCGTGGCATGAGTAGTAATGAATGCAGGGTGTGATGGGTAGAGATGATGAAGGCAGGCGCGGAGCTGGCGGGCGAGGTGACGGATCAGGTGAAGAAGGGCTGGGACCTGATGAAGAAGAAGGGGCTGCCGATGCTGAGCCGGTTCGCGCAGAGCACGCGGTCGAAGGTGGCGTCCATGACGAAGGAGGTGAGCAGCCAGGTACAGAGCAAGAAGAAGGAGAGCGCGTCCAACAAGGAAAAGGAGAACAAGGACAAGCCAAGCAAGAAGGAAAGCGACTCCAGCGAGGAGGACAACGATAATGATGTGGCGTACCTTTCTCCTGTTTGGAACAAACATTCCACAGCTCCTTGACCACCGTCCACTTGCCCGGCTGCCCCTCCACCACCTGCATGTTCTCGAAGTTGTACTTGATATAGTTCATCCAGTTCACGTCGCCGCACATGCACACCGGGTTCCCGATCAAAAACAGCCCGAACTTCGCGCGCGTCAGCACCACGTTCAGGCGCTTCATGTCGCTGGAGAAGCCGATCGCGTTGCGGTCGTTGCTGCGCACGCACGAGTAGATGATGTAGTCCTTCTCGCGGCCTTGGAAGGTGTTCACGCTCTCGCACTCCACCTCCTCCAGACCCACCTTCGCCAGGCTCTTCGCCAGCAGCTTCTTCTGCCCCTTGTACGACGACAGCACGCCGATCTGTCGCGGCTTCACCCCAATCTGCGTCAGGTACTGCACCAGCCGCACCGTGTACACCGCCTCCTCCAGGTTCAGGTACGACGAGCCCTCGCTGCTCGTCTCCTCGCGGCCCACCACGCGAATGAACTGCACCGGGCGCATCGGGTTGCTGTAGTGCACCGCCTCCAGCACCGGCCGCTTGGCCGCCGTGATGCCGTCGCGGATCTTGCCGTCGTAGAACGTCTCCGAAGGATAGTAGCTGATCGCCGGGTGCATGCGGTATTGCGTGTCCAGCAGCACCGGCGCCTCGCCCTGGCGCACCAGCCGCTCGAACACCGACCGCTCCATGCCCGCCTTCTTCACTGGCAGCGAGATGATCACCGGCGCCAGCTGCTTGTGGTCGCCCACCAGCACCACGCGCTCCGCGCCGTGCACTACCGGCACCAGCGCCTCGGGCTCCGTGCTCTGCGAGACCTCGTCGATCAGCACCGTGTTGAACAGCTTGTCCGCCAGCAGCGAGCAGCCCGCCGTGTCGCACGTGCACACGACCACCTCCGCGCCCTCCAGCACCTCCTCCTTCTTCTGCTTCATGGCGCGGTAGCGGGCGCGGTCCTCGCGCTCGGTCAGCATCGAGTCGTCGTTCTCCCACATGGTCTGGATGCGGCGGAACTCCGCGTCGCGCTCCATCAGGATGTTGCGCGCGCGCACGTGCACGCACAGCTCGTCGATCGGGCTCTTCTGGTCCTCGCGCGACGCCGCCATCAGCCGCACCACCTTCACGCCCGTCGCCGCGATGCGCACGCAGATCTCGTCCGCGCTCACGTTGCTCGGCGTGCACACCAGCACACGCCCGGGCAGCGTGGCGCGCGAGCCGTCCAGCGGATAGTCCTTCACGCCGTTGCGGTGACGCATCACCAGGTAGTACACGATAGCTGCCGCTGTCACTACATCTCACTCTCATCACTCTCACGCACGTGTCTTGCCCGTGCCAGGCGGGCCTTGGATCAGCGACAGACGCCGCCGAATCGCCGTCTCCACCGCCAGCACTTGCGAGCTGTTCAGCACGCCCAGGTTCGGCACCGCCAGCCGGCCCTGGTTGCTGAGCTCGCCGCGGCGGTACTGGAAGGCGTCGAAGTTGCTGTTGCGCTTGTCACCCATCCATTTGTTGTACAGGTACTGCGTCACCGACGTCTCCTCGTCCATGCGCTTGATCGCGTCCAGCCGCCGGCCCAGCACCGCCTGGCTATCCATCAGGCGCACGTCGTAGTAGCCGTCCTGGAAGCGCGGCGTGCCCTCGGGCAGCTGGTTGGTCACCACCTTCATCACCACGTGCCCCCCGTGCAGGCTGGTGATCGTGCCCGTGTACTCCACGCGCTTGCTGTAGTCCAGCGAGAACTGGCCCAGGTCCGCGCCGTCGTCGTAGTCATCCAAGTCGTTGTTCTTCACGCGCCCGCTCGTCATCCCGCCAAAGCCCGCCTTCTTCGCGCGCGGCTTGTGCTCGCGGTACTCCAGGTCGTCCGTGTCCTGCACCTCGCACAGCAGCAGGCTCATGCTGTCGAAGCGGTGGATGCGGCGGTGGTAGTCATCCGGGAAGATGTCGAACGTCGCCAGGATTTGGATCATCTTCTCCTCCACGCCCCCGCGGCTGGCGTAGTCGCTGCGACCGCCTCGGCCTCCTCGACCGCCTCTGCCTCCACGGCCGCCACGGCCTCCTCGACCACCGCGATTGGAGTAGGACGAATCGCGAGCGACCGACTGCATCTGGCGCTGGAAGGTCACGTACACGTGCTTCGAGCCATCCTGGGAGGCGTTCTCCTTCTGCTCGTACTCCTCGCGGCGGAGCAGCGGCTCCATCACCTTGTAGTACTCCAGGGTGGAGCGGTAGAAGTCCGCCATCGGCGTGAGGACGATGCCCTTGGGCAGGTGGACCTGCGTGATGGTCAGCGTGCTGTGCTTCGCCCACATGCGCTCGATCTTGCGGACCAGCGGGAAGGACACGAGGACGGGAGCGTTGGGGTTGGAGTTGGTGATCGGAATGACTTCGGGGCAGATTCCCTCCTTCACGATCACCGGCTCATATGAAAGGTTGGCGTACGCGGGGTTCGTCAGCTTCATGGACGAGATGCACTTCTCCAGACAGACCAGTCCGAGAATCCTGCCCTGCGCATCCTTCAGCAACCGGAGGTCAAACACGTTGGTGCACCCGCACACCTTGCACTTCGGGATCATGCCCGGCTGGAACGTGTTCGAGTACACCTGGAAGGACTTGTGCTTCGAAACGCGCATATGGACGGAGAGATGGGACCCCTCCTTTAACCCCGTTCCGTTGCAGAAGAACTTCCCGCACGTCAGACACTTGGCGAGGCAAACACTTGGACCATTGCCGCAATACTGGCAGCAGTTCGCCGGCATCGGAGGAAGCTCCTTAAACCGGCTCTCCGGCTCTTTGTATTCTTCCGGGTAGTGATTCATCGCGCCGCCGAGAGAATTGTTTGCATTCCGTCTCCCCTCTTCTCACCGATATGTTCTTGGCTCCAACAAACACTCCGATACGTCTTAGCAGGAAATCTTCATCATGCCAATCACCGTCTTTCCCGTGACCCACGAGAAGCTGTTGTCGAAGTTGAACTCCAGCATGCCGTCCTCCTCCGCCTGGAACGCGTCCTTGTGGGACGACACCCGATCGCCCTTGTACACCGGCTTCACGCCCTCCGTGCCCTTGAAGCCCATCGTGATGTCGATCGTGCCGCTCTCCAGCTTCCAGTCCCACTCCACCTTCTCGCCCTTCTTCAGGTGCAGCGGCACGGTCAGCTTCGACGACACGGGGATCTATTCCTCACGGCACTCCGACACGAAAACCTTGAACACGTCGTCGTTCTTGACACAGCTCAGACAGCCTTCTTCGCACTGACAGATGCCGCCAAGGTACGTCTAGACATGACCCGTACACCACACACTCACCGGCAGTGCCTGGATCGGGATCTCCTCGTAGAGGTGCTTGTGGTAGTTGCCCTTGCAGATCACCACCTTCTTCACGGTGCGCGGGTGCATCACGGGCTTCGCCAGCGACCACAGCGAGGAGAAGATGGCGGGAACGTTCACCACGAAGGAGCGGTGCATCGTCTCGGGGTAGTTGTGCGATGTGATGTTCGTCATGTCCTTGAGGTAGGAGATCAGCGAGCTGCCCGTGAGAGGAGGGAAAGGCGAATTACGGACTGACCATATGCATGCCGACACCCTTCAGGTCCTGGATGCAACACAGGCGTTGGAGCACGCCGGTCTCCTCGCTGTACTTGTTGAGGGTGTAGATTCTCCATTCCTTCGCGTCAGCCCCGCACACCGTGTCCAACCAGCACGTATATGTTGTAGTCCAGCCACTCCTTTTCGGGGTGGGAAAGGAGGGCCTTCACGTCAATGCAGCCCAGCAGGCGGATATCGATGATATGGCCCTCCAGATCCTTCTTGTGGTGGTAGTTGGTGTGGAAGATCCTATGTGTGAGGCGCAGCGCACAGCCCAACGGCTCAAACACGTCCGCGTAGGGAATCTTGTGCACATCGAAGCCCACCTCCTCCACCTTCTTGAAGTATTCGTCGATGTTGTTGTCCCTTCTCCACTTCAGCATCTTGCTGAAGGACTCGTAGGCCTCGTCCATGTTGTACTACTGTAAAGTCCATCATGTGCTCAAACCATATAACCACGTACAAAGCGCAACAGATTGACGTCGCTCACGATGTAGTCCGGGTAGTTGTAGGCACTCAGAAGATCCTTCGCTCTCTCTCTCAGCATGTTGATATACTTCATTTTGAGAGGAGACATAGGCTTGATGTCCAGAGACATCAAGTCATCTAACAGGTGATACCAACACGAAAACCCGTGCCTTGCTCGTTTTGAGGCAAATCAGCAACAGAGGGCATGTTTCCACGGATTAATGGAAGAATCGACTGATTCCCAAAAAGGAGGCCTTTTCCGACCGCCCCATCCCAACAATTCGAGTCCTCAAGAAACAAAGAATCCATTATCATGCCATCCTCCTATTCTAGAAGAAGTCATCGGTCTCTGCTCTCGTCGATGGGTCACTCATAGAAGTCGAAGTCGGGATTACAGTGATCGGCATCACAGTCGCAGCCGCAGTCGCAGCAGCAGTTATGACAGAAGGGATCGAAGCCACAGAAGAGACCGTGAGCGAGAACGGAGGGATGCGAAGTAGTGAGTGCTTGTTTCTTGCTTCATTTCGTAGTACTCGGGATGAGTTTGGACGCGAAATGTGGTTACATGTGAATGGAGTCATTCTGTAGGAAGCACTCCGATTACACAGAACGCAAGGAAAGGAAACCGGAAGCGAAGAGTGTGGAAGTCCCTCCCATGCAGACTATAGAAAAGAAGGAGGAATCCGTGCCTGTCACCAAACCCGAGGAATACGAGATCGAAGAGGGCGAGGACGTCAGCGCGAACATGGCGCAGCTCATGGGCTTTTCGTCCTTTGGATCGACAAAGGCATGCTTGTTTCATGCGTGTTAGGCGTAGGGAAAGCACGTGGAGGACAATGACAGCATCGTTAACCGAGGAGCGGCTCGTGTTGTGAAACAGTACAAGGTGATGCGCATTCTGAACAGAAAGGGTGTGTGCATATGACAGTGGTTATGAGTAGCAAAAGTGTAGCGAGGTTGTTTTTGCTTGTTTGTTACTAATCGCTTTCTTGATGTGGCAGGTTGTGCTCATTTTCTCCGAAACGGTGCTGTTGTCCCTTCTGCTACATTGCATTCCGCAAAGAATCAGGGACAGAGGTCGCAACGACCATACCGTGGTAGTCACTCGTTCTTGCAAATGACTCCTTCTAGATCATGATCCGCACGGCTATTCTGTTCGCGTTCATCCTCTCGGTAATCGGGTTTCACAAGTGTCTTCTTCGCTTCAAAACAGTACGTAGTTGCAAAGCTATGTTAGTTGCAGATATCGAACTTTGAAATGTGGGGATTGACGAACAAGTACCGGTTATTGCCAATTCTCATGGCCTCTATCCACATTTGTATTCTATTCACCGGCCCCATCGTCAGCTGCTACTATACTTCCGTCCTATGGTGAGTAGAGCCCTTTCTGCCCAACCGTAGCAAACAGTCCTTCTTTTCCGCTCTTCTCAGCCAGTTCAACTACAACTACGACGTGTTCATTGATTTGCGAAACCTGCTCATGGTATATGCTGCTTCCCTCCGGTAATCAGCAGGCCCCTCTCCTGGAGGAGATTCTCTACCGCGGAAGCATCATGACCTTTTTGCTGCACAGTGGCTACTCTCTCCTGCAGAGCATTCTCATTTCCTCGGTTGCCTTTGGGTCTTGTTGCAATTCAGACTGGTGTTCACGGTAGGCCACTTCCATCACATTTTTGATGCCATCCACAGCGGGATGCCCGTGCAGGTCGCGTTCTTCCAGTGTTGTAGCGATGTTCCCGTGATGTCTCAATCGCAGTGTTTATGTTCACCTACACCACGCTCTTCGGAATCCTCGTGTCCTACGTATACGTTCGCACGGGTAGCATTCTCGCCGCGACGGCTGTCCACTCCATCTCCAACTTCTTCTCCATGCCCTCCTTCGCGTTCCTGCAGTCGTCTTCTCCGTTATATCCCTATCGAAAAAGTAGTGCTTGGGGAGGGCATAAACGGTAGTTTTACTCTCCTCTCTCATTTTCGGCATTGTGGGGTACCTCGTCACCTTCAAGCTGTTCCTCAACCCCCAGCTGCTCAATAGTCAGTTCAGTTCTCTCCTTTCCCCTGTTTGTTTCCCCAGCTTCTTCACACGCACGTGGCGCAACGCAATGCCGAGCTCGGCCGTGCTCCAGTTTCTCGGAACGAGTGCCCAGAGGTCCACGCTCTTTCGAGCGAGTGACATCTCCTCCCCGAACTAAACGGTAGCTCAATCATTGGCGCTGCAACTTCAGTATGAAAATGCCGTTGGAGACTGGCTATTTGACTGCGGCGAGCGTAATCTCACCACGCTCCTGTCACATCTAGTCACGACCTATCACATCAATCAGCTGAAGCAGCGAGAGAAACGGCACAATAACGGGAAAGTGCGTTTGCTCAAGACCACTCGCATATCCAAGATCTTCATCACCCACATGCACGGTGACCACGTGTACGGACTGCCCACCCTGCTTTCGGACATTGGAATGGGTCGTGCGCAGGGAAACAGCAAGATGGACCAACCCATCGATATCTACGGCCCTCCCACTCTATCACAATATCTAAAGACCGTTTTCCAGTTGACGGGTGCCAAGTGCAACTTCCCCTGTCGCATCCACGAGCTGTTTGCAGGAGAGCACGATCCCCGTCTCAGCGCCCTCGATTCGTCTTCTACTCGGATCCAGTACGACGACAAGCGGATGTCCGTAGAGCCCGTGTTCCCTGGCTCCGATGGACACTGGCATCTGTTCTCCGTGGGCGCAGCGTGTGCTGTGTGAGAAGTAGGGTCCGTTGGGAAGCGTGGATGCTGGGCGGGTGTTTCACGGAGTGGAGTGCTTCGGTTATGTGTACACGTCGCCACCACCGAACCGAAAGCTGGACAAGGATAGAGTTGCCACAGTATTCAACGAGAAGGGCGCCGACTGGGTGGAAATGGGCATTACCCTCTCGGACGTGCTAAAGCGTTTGTACTCAAACAGCGAAGTGGTCTTTCCCGACGGCACTCGCATCAACCCTACGGATCCCGCCTTTTTCACCGCCTCTTCCGAGGGGACCAAAAGAGTGGCGATTTTGGGAGACACGTGCGATGCGAGTGAAATGAGGCCGTTACTGGAGGGCTGCGATGTGATGGTGCACGAGGCGACGGTTGCTGGACTCAAGCGCGAGCAGGTAAACGAAGAACGCGTGAGGGCCAGCGGGCATTCGACCATCCGCATGGCGGGCAAGTTTGCGCGAAGCTGCAACGTCCGTCGTCTCCTCCTCACTCATTTTTCGGCCCGCTATTCATCCCAACATGAGGCGGAAATGAAGCAATTGGCCATCGCCGCCTTCGGCAGCAGCAACGTCGCTCTGGCGAGCGATTTCTTTTCTGAAGTTGTACTCTGTGCTGTTTGTAGCAAACAGGGGAAACGTAATGAATGCCGAGGGAAGGAAGCGGCCAGAAGCGGATGCCTCCCGAGCAAAATCCACAGCACACCATGTTGTTCACAATCGCCAGACAGGACGGCTCCTCGTCGCACTCCACGCGCATCACCACTCTGTACGCGTCGCTCACGTCGTACACCAGAATCGAATCGTCCGCCGACGCTGACACGAAAAACCGGCCATCCGGCGACTGGCACACGTCCACCACCTTCTCCATGTGGAAGTTCAAACTCCCCACCAGATCCCCATTTTTCAGGGACCACAGTCGCACCACGTGGTCGCGCGCCGCGGAGTACACCACGCCGCAGGCCATGCCCACGCCGAACAGCACGCGCGTGATCACGCCCGCGTGCGCGTCCTTCTGCGACCAGAGCACGCGCAGCTGGCCTCCCGCCACGTGCGACACGACCACCGCGTAGTCCGACCCGCCCGACGCCACGTACGACACGCCGTTGATGTTGCCACAGAAGTCCACCGTGGTCACTACGCCGTGGTGACACGACAAGCAGCCCTGCGGACTCACCGCGTGTTGCTTGCCGGGAAGCGCGTGCAGCAACACGGTGCCCTACCCCTCACTCCCCCCATTTTTGCCCACATCGCTGCTGGAGCTGACCACTGTGGACGCGTCCATCGCCACAGCCGTGATCTGCTCGCGGTGGCCCTCCAGCCGGCAGCACTCCTCCCACGCGCTGTTCAGCACGCGCAGCGAGTACGCAGGGCCGGGAACCACCACCCAGCTGCCCGCCGCCGCCAGCGTGCTCACGGCCGTCGCCTCCTCCCGCCACGCCACCACCGCGTCGCTCGCACCATCGCACACCATCACCGAGTGGTCCGCGCTGCCCGCCACCAGCTGGCACCACCGGTCCAGCACCACCGCCGTCACCGCGCCTGACTGGCTGCGCAGTCGCAGGCGCGTCGTCGCCAGCCGCCCATCGAGCAGCCGCACCTCGTGCTCGCCCGTGCTGACCAGCGTTTGTTCCCGCGCCGCGTCGAAGGCGAGGTGCGCCACGCCGCTCTCCTCCACCGCCACACTCCACAGCAGTTTGTCCGTCATCCCAATATCACCAATGCCATTCATACTGCCAACACCACTCACAGCACCACCACCAATAGAACGGGAGGCGGACGAACCCCAGTCAAGTAGGTCATCAAGCGACAGAGTGCCCAGCTCTTCCTCCACCGCGTCCATTGAAGATTGGGTGGCTCCCAACTGGAAGCACTTCACGCAGCCGTCCATTCCCGCGGTGATGAGCTGCTCGCCGGCGAAGCAGAGCGCTGTGATGCTGCCCACGTGCTTGCCCTGCGGCGTGTGGAAATCCTCCACACAGCGAAGGATCTTTCCCGCGGGAATGCTCCAGAGACGAATGCTGTGGTCCTTGCCGCCAGAGGCGAGGAGATGGCCGTCGGAAGAGGAGGCGAGACAGGTGATGGCTCCTTCGTGGTCTTGGAGGGTGGAGTGGATTTGGAAGTGATTGGAGGGAGAAATGGCGATTAGGCAAATGGAGGAGTCGGTACTGCAGGAAGCGAGAAGGCGCTGGCTCTGAGGATGAGAGAGAGAGGACACGGAAACGGGGATGAAATGGAGACCCGTTACTGCTGATTTGTGTGGATGGAGGGAATCGAGTTGGATATATCTAGAAGTGATCCGAAATCAAATCACACACTGGTCTAGTGTGTCCAGAAACAGCAGGGATCCCTCCGGCGTGCCAGCCACCAACACAGAGTCGTCAAGAATGCTACAGATGCAACGAACTGGAAACGCCAATCTAGGAGGAAGGAACAAAAGGAATGGAAACAGTTGGCTGCACTTCCCCTCTCTCTGCAGATCCCACAGAAAGAGACCGTCCGCTCCGCATGAATACAGGCACTGTCGCTTTTGGGAGTACTGAATTTGCGTGACTTCAGCCGAAGAACCTCGAAAAACGCTCCTCCGCCGAAAAACACCATCAATGCACTCGTAGCAGCAAATTTCATGATCAATATTCACGTAATAGAAGCTAGTCATAAGATACATTTATTGAATCCACAGAGTTCCCTCGTCATTCCAGCAAATGGGTGAATGCTTTTGGACTCCCAGTGTTTTGCATGTCTTTGGATCAGCTGAAACACAAGCGATGTACTTCATGTACAGTTTCAACGGATTTGAGATCGGTGTCAACAACTCCCTTAATAGGGCACTGTGCAGTTACTACTCGTGTTTACCCTTACGGAATCAATTTCGCCCTCAATCAAGAGGCTGCTATACTCCTGCCCATTACCCTTTCCCTTTTGCCTTACCGGAAGAGGCGGTCTATGACATGACATGGCGAATACGCATGTAGCCAGTCGTCGAAACAAAGATGACTTCCATACGGTGTGGGGCGTTTCACTCCACGATTCGTTTTGAAGAAACACAGCACTAGTACACAGCATTACTTCACAAAGGTCTTTCCACTCATCGTCGTTCGCTGCACGTTCTCCTCCTCGAAACGAGCCTCGCGCAGCACTACGATTCACAATTCCCATTCAGACTCACAATTCTTCCACTGCTCCGCGCGATTCCGCATCCGGTTGTGGATGTACGTCTTCGAGGACTTGATGTGATAGTCCAGGTAAAAGCGGAAGGAAGTCATCAGCTCGCACACCGAATCGAGCCGTCCCTCGGCCACGTGCTCCCGGTTGAACGCTACACACTCACCTCCACTCGCTGCCGGTACAGAATACGAGGTAGCCCACAGAAGGCTTCTCCACGCCACAGCCGCGCAATTCCACCGGCTCGTCGCGAACAAAGTTCACGGAGGGTCCGCCGGCCACGACGCGCTTCGCCTCGCTGAACTCGAGGAGGAACACCTGCATCAGCGAGCGGTCCGTGTCCTCCTCCTCCGAGATGGTGAACACCACGGAGACACTCGCGGCTTTGGGTGCGATGATGCTAGTTGTGATGCAGTACGTGCGAGAAAAACATGCTTTCGTTCGGAGAGAAGTGGAGGATCTTGGTCGGCAATCCGGCCAGCTTCTCCTCCTGGAGCGCTTTGAAGTACTTGTGAAAGGGCGCGCCCAGGATGTACTGCTGAATCGAGGCGACATTTCGCAGATAATCCTCTCCTCCCTTTGTGAATTCGTCTCTGGTGATGTGGAGAGCCAGATCCACTCCACTTGCGTTGACATCGCTGAGCACATCGCCCAGCTTCTCCTTCACGTATTCCTGGACTCCGCAACTACAGATCAGCAGCAAAACCAGCAACGACTCTTCGATTTCCTTCCAGCACGCGACGTGAATAAACAGATCGATGAAATCGTCCGTTTTCGCCTTCGTGAAATCGATGCGGATTCCTACCACTCAAAATCGAGCAGAAGCGCGAACCCTGATTCTGGTTTGCCGATCCGTCGACGGAATAATCCTGTCTATTCGAATTACGTGCTTGTTGGTAAAACGCCTTACGTTTCAAAAGAGTTGACAAGAAGGCTGTAGAGGAACGGATTGAAGCAGTCCACGGATAGATTCTTGATTTCTTCTGCCATGATCGCGTCGTAGAATGGGGGAATGCAGGCTCTTTCTATCAAATCCGAAGTGATCCCGAAAATCAACCGAATTTCCGATCCCTGCGGAGCGAATATCGCCTCTGTTTGTGGATTCCCGTGTGTGGTTCTCTTCTCTACAAGAATAACTGTCCTTGGTAGGTTTGCTTAGGATCGTTTTCTCTCTCGCGAGTGGGTGTCTGACCGTCCCGTAGATTTTCGCTAAATGAAGCACAACAACGTTTTGCCTAATGCCCACTTCAAGAAGGACTGGGATAAGCGTGTGAAGACCTGGTTCGATCAGGCCGGACAGAAGAGACGCCGCAGACTGCTCCGCAAGGCGAAGGCTGCTGCGATCGCTCCTCGCCCCGCTTGCGGACTGCTCCGCCCCGTTGTCCACTGCACTACGCAGAAGTACAACATGAAGACCAGAATGGGACGTGGTTTCACCCTCAAGGAGCTGAAGGCTTGTTTTTCCCTTTCGGATTCACGAGTAGGAGGCCGGAATCAACCCCAGAGAGGCCGAGACCATCGGCATTGCCGTGGACTACCGCAGAACCAACAAGTCTGTATGCTTGTCGTCTACAAGTGAGCGATAGGTGGAGGCCCTGCAGGCCAACGTGGAGAGACTGAACGCGTACAAGAGCAAGCTGGTGGTGTTCCCCAAGAGCGGCAAGGCTGAGGAGGCAACGCAGTTCCAGGGCGTGTTCATGCCTGTGGAGAAGGTGGCTCCGAAGGTGGAGTTCATGGCTGTGAGCGAGGAGATGAAGAAGCACAACGCCTTCATGGGCTTGAGACAGGCTCGTTGCGACGCTCGCAACTTCGGCAAGCGCGCGAAGCGTGCTGCGGAGAAGGCTGCCGAGGCTCAGGAGTAAAGGACAGCTTTCATCAAGGACATCTTTTCCTGCTGTTTGTCAAAGATACGTGTGCATTTTGCCGGTGTTTCTGTCCCTTTTCCCGCTCGTTCTAGAAGTGCTCGATGAAGGTTCACGCGGGGACGCGCGCTTATGTGTAGCCATTAGGCATTACCACGTATACCAGCGACGAAGACCCCTCACGCATGTGCTCTATTTATGATCGTCATTTCGTAGTGGGAAAAGCGGAGGAAAGTCAAGCCATGAGCGGTGTCGATGTACAGAGGCATCACTCTGGATCAATCGCCTCCAAACGTATGTAATGAGGAAGTTACGCTCATTAATAGGAAAGATTGCCCCAAATGACAAGATGAGGCTGTTTATGGACCATGCGCAGCGGACGGTCGATCTGAAGAAGTGGCCGGCGGCGGTACCTGCTCGTCGTTCTCGTTGACCGTAGACGATTGCAAACGACAATCGCTCCGTTGCATCGAAGCCATCCTTCCTCTCGAACAGCGACGCTGGAGAGAATCCCTTCTACTCGAACTTTTCGCTGCAAGGAACGCAACAGCCGTCTAATTCCATTCCATCACCGAGGGAATTGGCGGATACGCACTCCTCCGGCTCCGTCGTGCAGCAGCGGTCCCATTCAAACTCGCTGCAGCAGCAACCCCCTCCGCAAGCCTCTCCCTCCATGGGCCGCCCGCCGACCTCGGAGGTGTTGCAGCCTGCTCTCACCCCCCCTGCCGTGCCGCTCGCCAAAAAGGAGGGCGCGTACCCGCTGCTCCCCGAAATGGCGTCTCCCCAGAGATCTCTTCCTCCATCGGCCCCGTCTTTCTCTGCCCCCCAAGCCGTTCCGTCCACCCAGTCCGTTTACTCCGTTCCATCCGGACAATCGGCGCCATTAACCCAATCGAGTGTCTCCGCACCGTCCATGCCTTCCGCACCGCCAGGACAATCCATGCAGATGAACCAGACGATCGAGGAGATGAACTCCGACCTGGGCGCATCCTCGCGCGTGTCGTCGCGCAAGAACAGCAGCGAGTCCTTCATCGCCAAACCGGTGCGGCGCACCAAACGACGCACCAGCAGCATCGACTCGCAGCAGACCACGGGGAGTGTGGTGATCAACCCGTCTCCGAAGCCTGCCAGCATCTCAGGCTCGGGTCAGCCCACCAGGCACAGACAGCACACACATACAACACAGCACAGACACTATGCTCAGACCGCGCAGGAGGGTCAGACAGGCAGAGAAGAGCCATCGACGCGGTCGGAGCGGAGCCTGCGGCAGGGGACGAAGGAGAAGAGCAGGGACGTGGGGCTGAAGAAGCGGCACGAAACGGGGCGCGACATGATGAAGAGCGACGTGGAGCAGTTCGTGGCGTCGCTGTCTGGCGAGGTGCACCGCCTGAAGGGCGAGTATGCGAAGCAGGCGCTGGCGTGCGAGGAGGTGGTGAAGGACAAGAACCGTCTGGTGCAGCGGTGAGAATGGGAGAAGGGCGTGAGGCGTAGCATGGACGTGATTGACAAGCGAGATGCGCTGGAGCGAACGGAGCTGAACAAGAAGCTGGAGAGCCGGTTCGACCGCAACGTGATCAGCAAGACGACGGCGATCAACGATTTGGTGCGTGTGGGTGTGGGGAGTGATGGGCAGATCAGCGAGTGCCACGAGGAGATGGAGATTATGAACACGAAGCACTCCTCCTCCTTCTTCGAGAAGGTGCTGTCCTTTGTCTTCACCTCGCTGATCGAGGGCCTGTCCTATCTGGGCTTCCTGCCGTTGTGTGGGGCTCGTGCGGGGATGTGAGGCGTAGCGATCCTGTCCTTCTGCAAGTACATCTTCATGATGTTAATCCAGGACAGCAACGAGTAGCAGTCCCACTCCCTCATGTCCTTCGACTCCCACCGTTCGTGATTTGTACTCTCCTCTGTTTGCTACACACAGTTCTAAATCTCCATCAAACAACGGTGGTGTTATGAATCGTGACAAAACACCCTTCAGCTGCCAAACAAACACACCAATTCTCTAATTTCGATACCCCAAAACAGCGCTCTATCACCTCGTAACAGGCGTAGCTAATGCCCATCGAGATCGGCCCCTTGATCCAGTTCATCGTCACTCCCTTCCATAGCTTGCGGAACCCCTCTTCCCGCGCGATCAGGCGGATCGTCTAGCCATCACTCCCGCAACGCACAACACACCCCGCAGATCGTCGTGTACCTTCGCGGCGCGCTCGTGTGGATCTCCGACTGCATTCGTCGTCGGACAATGTCAAACGGATAGGTGCAGGTTTGCGCGATCAGTGCCGCCAGAGCACCGCACACCATGCGCTGCAGCGGAGAGGCCCGCTTTCCGTCGTTCACGTAGTCCTGGAAGAATTGCCGCGTTGTGTCGAACACCATCCAGGAAATGCCCGAATACGGAAGGACGCCGAATAGCGCCGCGTTGATTCCCGTGTAGAAGGCAAGAAAGCCCTAACGATGAGATGCGCCAATCACTAGCACCTCCTCCTTGGCGATGCTGCGAATGGCCACAGCGATGTTTTTATAGGTGGCGTCACCCTCCCGGACCGCCATTCGCGTGCGAAGAAAGTCGAAGGGATAGGAAATGACCGTTGCCGTGGCTCCGGCGCACGCTCCGGCGAAGAAGCGCTGGAGCGGAGTCAGCGGCGTGTACTCATCGACCATAATGAGGTGGGAGTACCCTCGGAAGGCTGCAAATTGCGTTGCAGAATAAGGGATGACCTTCAGTATGGTGGCCGTGTTGCCCTTCCACAGCTTGGTGAACCCCTCTTCGCGATACACTTGGGCGATCTTCTTCCCTGCAAGAGATAGGGAAAACGGCTTGTTCGACACCTACGATGTGAGCGGACGCAGAGGCGTCGGACTTGAAACAGTATCTTTGTCCTCTCCAAGGGAGCGATGCATGTTTTTGCAATACACCCGGCCGCACCTCCCGCAAGGAGAGACTCGACGAAGGTGCGCGGCGTGTACCGTTTGTGTACAGGCACCCTGTTTTGAATATTGTACTCACGCCTCTCCTTCACGGCTCGGTTCCTTTCCTTCCATGAATCTTCTACGGGAGTCAAACACGCGATTCACGGCTCACTCCTAGATTCACTCATTCTCAGCAAAACAGCCCTCTTTCCTTATGGGTCAAACGCAAACACAAACAACACGGGGAAATGAACACTCTGTCATTCCTTACCGCCACTTGCTGAAACGCCCTCGGTTCTCCGTTTCCCTAAAGAGCGAATGAAAAGAATGAAACAAACAGCGGCTAATTCACATCAATCATAGACACGGAGTGATGCAGGAGCTTGCCGGCGATCTCCTTGGGATCCGACAGGAAGCCGCTTCCGTAGGCGCCTACGCCCGGAATGTGCGCCGCACGCGTGGCCTCGTGCACGATGAATACCGGCTTCTTCGTTCCTTCCCTATTCCTCATTCCACTCCCCAAAGTGCACGCCGCATTGATGGCCGTGTCCAGGACGCAGAAGTCGAACGCCAATCCGCAGACGAACAGACGCGAATCGGGCTGATCGATGGTCTCCTTCAGCAGCGCCTTCAAATCACACGCAAAATGTAGGACTCACCTTGATGGACTTCTTGCTCGTGGCGGCCAGAATATCCGGCTCGCCGTCGAGACAGGTCGTCTCCGTAGCCGACTCCATGTAGTAGCAGTCGCACCACTCGCTCTCCTCGAACTCCGGACCGAAGCGCTCCTTCCCAGTAGCGTCGAGATAGGGGAAAGCGCTGAAGCACTCGTGATTGTTCTCGAAGCCCTTGTTTCCCACGATGACGTTGACGCCGCTCTTCTTGGCCTCCATCAGCTTCGCGGCAATCACGGGATGGAACTACATCGTGAGGGAGGAGAGACGAATCCACCTTGAATCCTTGCGTGCCCTGGACACAGTGCGGAGGGAAGGTGCCTCCGTTGGTGGTGAACGAGCAGTGGTGAAGGGTGTGGCAATCGCGGCTCGCGACGATGGTACAGTGCTTCGCGGCAAACGCATCGATCAGAGAGACCACCACGGGGACGATCTTCTCTCCGTCCTACGGCGTGAGGAAACACCACAGACACGCACCGCAACGCCAAAGCGACCGCCGTCCTCGACCGTGCCCGCCGGGAAGAAGTCGTTCTGGCAGTCGATGATGAGAAGGATGTCATTCTTCGTGATGGAGCTCAGAGGAAAGGGCTTGAACTCCGTGCCGGTTGCCTGCAGCAAGTGGGTGTGCTCGGTGAAAAGATCCATGATAGGGAAGGGAAAGTGTGCTGGCATAACAAACAGCCGAGTCCAATCTGTCGATAATGGCGCCGTTCTCCAGCTCCATGTAGGGTTTGAAATCATCTACGCGTCACCGTCCCATCCGACCCGCACCATCGAACACGCGGAAGGGCGCGATCTTCAGCTCCGCCTTCATCTCGAAGGCTTGCCGCTTCGCCTCGTACACGTCCGACTTCTCTTCGGGGTGCTCCTCGCACCAGTTCAGAATCTCCTCAATCTCGTCGAACAGCTCGTCCGCCATCTCCTTCGGCATGTTCTTCTTCACGTCGCTCTTCTTGAGCGTCTTCGACACCTTGTACAGGTACGTCTCGAGATTCGTCTTTTCCCTCAGCGTCTCCTGCTTCTCCTGGTCCTGCTCCTGGTACTTCTCCGCCTCCTCGATCATCGCCGCGATCTCCTCCGGCTTCAGGTGATCTACTCCTCACGCCCCCTCACATCCCCCACTTTTGTCGTTCACGACCGTGATGGCGGCCTCCTTGCCCGTCGAGTTCTCCACCGCCGACACGTTCAGGATGCCGTTGGAGTCGATGTCGAAGGTCACCTCGATCTGCGGGATGCCCTTCAGCACGTGCGGCAGCCCGGTCAGGATGAACGACGCCAGCTTGTTGTTGTCCTTGGTGAAGGGGCGCTCGCCCTCGAACACCTGCACCTCCACCTCCTCCTGGAAGTCGTCGTTCGTGGAGAAGGTCTGCGTGCGCCGCGTGGGGATCTGTGTGTGATGTCATCGCCACACACCCACCGTGCTGTTCCTTGGAATGATCTTGGTCATCACACCGCCGGCCGTCTCCACGCCCAGCGACAATGGCACCACGTCCAGCAGGATCAGGTCCGTCGAGATCTCCTTCGAGGCGCCGATCAGGATGGAGCCCTCCACCGCCGCGCCGTACGCTACGGCCTCGTCCTGGTCCACGGAGTTGCACAGCTCCTTCCCGTTGAAGAACTCCCTCAGCAGCTCCTGCACCTTCGGAATGCGCGTCGAGCCGCCCACCAGCACCACGTCGTGGATGTCGCGCACCGTCAGGTTGGCGTCCTCCAGCACCTTGCGCACGGGGATCAGGCAGTTCTTGAACAGCGCGATGTTCAGCTCCTCGAAGCGTGCGCGCGTGATCTCCGTGTCGAAGTCCAGCCCGTCGTACATGCTGTCCACCGAGATGTGCGTGCTACGCCTTATCCATCAATCACAATACTCACACCATCTCGCTGCTCAGGATGCGCTTGGCGCGCTCGCACGCCGACCGCAGGCGGCGGATGGACGCCTGCGCCTTGGACGGGTCGCGGTGGTGCTTGCGGCGGAACTCCTACGCGTGACGCCGTTTGACAAGGCGGACGTTGATACAGTACTCCACCAGGCGGTTGTCAAAATCTTCGCCGCCCAGATGGGTGTCGCCGTTGGTGGCGATGACCTCGAAGAAGCCCTTCTCGATCGCCAGCAGCGACACATCGAAGGTGCCGCCGCCCAGGTCGAAGATGAGCACATGCCGGCGGCCCGCCTCGCTCAGCTTGTCTAGGCCGTAGGCGATCGCGGCGGCCGTGGGCTCGTTGATGATGCGCAGCACGTTCAGTCCGGCGATCAGTCCGGCATCCTTGGTGGATTGCCGCTGACTGTCGTTGAAGTACGCGGGAACGGTGATGATGGCGTTCGTCACCTTCTCGCCCAGGTACGCCTCCGCGATCTGCTTCATCTTGCCCAGCACCATGGACGAGATTTGCTCTAGCGCTCAAACCGCTCCCTCTGCACCCACCACATGTGTACTGCTGTGTCTTTCCCATAAATGTGACCTCGATAATCGGCTTGTCGTTCTTGTCGGCAATGAGCTTGAAGGGCCAGTGCTTCAGGTCGTTCTGCACGATCTGGTCCGAGAAGTGCCGGCCGATCAGTCGCTTGGCGTCGAAGATCGTGTTCTGCGGGTTTGAAGTGATCTGCGCCTTGGCCGCCTCGCCGATCAGGCGGTGGTCGTCCACGAACGCCACCACCGACGGAGTCGTCCGGTTTCCCATGTCGTTGGGAATGATCTCCACCTTCCCGTCCTTCCACACTCCCACGCAAGAGTATCTACCGCTGAGTACGGCCGCGAACAGAAAACGTGGTTCCGAGATCGATGCCGATGCAGTAACCCGCTACGCCGTCAGTTCGCCCATACGCTCCCTACCGTTCTTCAAAATCGATGACATGATGCGGAAACGAAGGAATACTACGAATCGCTGAGAATGAGCACAGTCGGGTTGTTCCAAAAAACAGGCCCATTTTGAAAGGGGAGAAACAAATCGCACTATTCCCTGTACTGTTTGGGTATTCACTTGGTTTGCGATGTTTGCATGCTCGTCTAAGTTGTTTGCGCTCGGTATCAACGGAGTCCGCTTCTACTATGGCAAGCGGTTCCCCGATCACACGCTGAAGTCCGCGTTGCTCCAAATCCCTCACTGCCGTAGACTGGTGCAAGTGTTCCATCGTCACGGAGACCGCACCCCGCTTCACAACTACTATGAAGGCACCCCGAAGGAGAAGGAGGAGAACGACATGTGGAGCGAGCTGGTGGCGCTGTATCGCTGCGATGAACAGTAGATTCCCGACCGGAAGATGATGGAGGGCACTTACGGGATGTACAAGCACGAGCACACGGCTCCCGACGAGCCGTGCCATCCCGTGTTTGGCCAGCTGACGATGGAGGGCGTGATCCAGATGAAGAACATCGGTACTCGTCTGGTCGTGTCCCTGCCGTGGTTTTACGCGTAGCGCCACTTCTACATGGAGGAGGAGAAGCTGGTTACGGACGCCAGCTTCAATACGACAGATGTGTCCCTGCGATCGACCTGCCGCGACCGCACGCTCCACAGCATGCAGTGCCTGCTGTCCACCCTCTTCCCCGTGAAGTCGGCGAGCCGTGGCGGATTCACTTCTAGAGAGAGCCTGGATTCCCACCCCATCATCAAGATCAACTCGGACAGCACCTGCGTTCTGAACAGTGCCGGCACACACATTGCGTGATGCGTAGAGTTCGACAGCAAGTGCCAGCAGGAGCGCGAGCGGCGGCTCAAGTCGTACGACTGGATGTGCTACGAGGAGAAGGTGGAGAACGACCTGCGGCCCGTGATCGCCAAGGAGTTCCCCGCCGTTGACGGCGGTGCGCCTGCGCGCGGCGAGTGAGGCGTAGCGTGGAAGATGAAGCTGACGGACGTGCTGGACTACGTGGTGACGCGCTACAGTCACCTGCTAGAGATCCCGGAGGCGATCTACGGCATCTTCCCGACCATCTACAACTACTGCGCGACCAAGTTCGACGTCGTGTACAACACGCCCAAGTGCGTGCACTGCATCGCCGACGACCTGTTCGCCATGCTGAAGCGCGAGGCGGACGCGGTGATCGCCGGCTCCAAGCAGACCAAGCTGTCCATCTACAGCTGCCACGACACTTCCATTCTGCGTAGTACTCTAAAGTGGGGGTGAGGTGCAGCCATGCTCAACGTGCTCACGCCCATGCTGTCCATCGGCATTCCTAAGTTCGGCGCGTACCTCTGCTTGGAGTACTGGCAGAACGACTTCGACAAGTCGATGCAGGTGGCGCTTCGCTACAACGGCGAGTATGAGCCCATCCTGGTGGAGCACTACCAGGGCGAGGAGGTGCGGATGGTGTGGGGGAATAAGCACTAGATGGTGATGTACGACGATTTTTGCAAGACGCTGACTCTTCCCAAGTACCTCTTGGACATTATGCGCGAGAAGAACAGAGTGCCGACTGTGGACTAATTGTATCGGTGTTTGTTGCACAGGGCGAATCCACGACGGAAGATGCCGAATTGAAAGAGACGGAAAGTGGGCGTGGGAAGGCAAGGGGAGATTCCGCCGTGATCCCTTCTGCGATGGGTACTTCTCCAGATAAAGACCATGCAGCCCGCTCTTCTTGCTCGTCGCTTCCAGCCTCTCCTGAAGTCCACCCAGACGATGGCTCTGAAGGCTTCCCCCGTGGTGTTCCAGAGAAACCTCTCGTAGCCTCCTTTGGCGCCGCCACTAACCGAATAGCTACATTGAGGAGCAGTACGCTAGAGGAAGAATGGTGTCTCCCCACCTTTCCATCTACAAGATTCGCTGGGCTACCATGTCCTCTGGTTGCCACCGTCTCACGGGTCTCGGTCTGTGGATGGGTAGGCAGTCGCGTGGAATGCGCGCTTACGTCGTAGGCTTCAGCGCTGTCGGTATTGCTGCTCTGTGCGGCTGCAACGTCCCCGCCCTCATGGAGGCCATCAAGTTCCACCCCATCGTGCTCTACGGCGGCAAGTTCTTCCTGTCCTATGCCCTCGGCTACCATTACGTGTGCGGTCTGAGACACATCGTGAGCGCCTCCTCCCGTTGCCTCACGGCCTAGTTCTTCGACTACTACCCCGATAAGCTGACCTGGAAGAACATCAGCTCCAGCTCCCTGTGGATCATCTTCGGCATGTTCTTCGTGTCCTGCTTCCTCACCGTGGCGAAGCTGCCCGCTCTGAAGAACAAGGAGGAGAAGGTGAAGAAGGAGTAATGATGTACGAGTGCTTTTACTGATTCTGTTTGTTCCACAGCCGGTGGAGTGCAGGGGCAGTTTTTGATTCATCTGCATCGCGATGAGTGATTCACTGCAGGTAACGACGGGAATGGATGGCTATGAGTAGTACGTTACGCAGCAGCAGGCGAAGGACATGGATGTGGCGGTTGCGAAGGAGGGAGGGTTTACCATCTTGCAGTTGATGGAGCAAGCAGGTTGTGGCTTCTCCGGGGGATCACGAGCTAGGTTTGAGTTGTGCCTGCGCCATTTCCAAGGAGTACGCGCTGGAGGCGTACAAGTGTGTTCTCGTGATTTGTGGTCCTGGGCACAATGGGTACGGTGCATTTCAAACGGTTCACTCATAGAGGCGATGGATTTGTCGCCGCGCGCCATCTCGCCATTTTTGGCTACCGTCCCACGCTGTACTATCCGAAGAAGAGCCGAAACGAGGAGGATGTGAAGATGATGGATATGCTGCTGAAGCAGGCCATTGCCTTTGGTGTGCAAACCATCGACGCGCTCCCCTCTGCGTATTTCCATTTGCCGGATGTGAGGAGTAGAGAGGAGCTCGCTGCTTCGTATGACTTGGTTGTGGATGCGATCCTTGGCTTTAGCGCCCACGGGGCCTTGCGCGCTCCCTACGACACCATCATTGGCGCAGTCAACGCGTCTTCTCTCCCCGTCGTGTGCATCGACATTCCCTCCGGCTGGGACGTGGACGAGGGCGACATGCGCAAGGAAGGTATCTGCAACGCGGATATGCTCATCTCCCTCACCGCTCCGAAGGCTTGCGCCCGCTTCTTCAAGGGCCGGTTCCACTATCTGGGAGGTCGCTTTGTGGCTCCTGTCGTCTTCACCCAATTCCCTATCTACCTGCCGCCCTACTCGGGTTGTGAGTTGTGTATGCGCCTTCCCTTTCCTTCTTGTTTGACAGAGTGTGAAGCAGAGTGTTCAACAAGCTGTCTAACAAACTGTTCAACACACTATCCAACAAACACACACAGCCACACAGAGCAGCTTAGTTCATGGTCACCTCCACCTGCACGGAAGAGTCGATCTGAATGGTGGTGATGCTTCTGACGACGTCCATAGGACTATACTTCATACTCTCACAAAGACACATACGCAACCAGATCGATCACTCTCTTGTGGATTCTCATCTCGAGATGCTCCCAGCTGTTGGTACCCTCACCGCAAGGGGACTTGCGGGTGGTGATGCGCAGGAACTTGGTGGGCATGCGGACGGGACCGGACACCTTCACCTTCTTATCAAGGGCAATGCGCTTGATATCGGAGCACACTACAGCGTGAGACAGTATGGATGCAAAGAGCGCCTACCCTTCTCCACGGGCTTCACCTTGGTGGAAGTCAGGGTAATGCGAATACGGTGGACCTCCTCATTGGCAACCTTTTCCTTTTCCATAGACATAGTAGAGGGCTGTTGAAAGCAGACTGTAACCTGAACTAGTTGTGAGAAAAGCGCATTGGAAAGCCGCGCGTCCAGTGGTGTGCTTCTAAAAAGGAGGGAGCGGTTTCAGAAAACGGCGATTTGAATTGGAGAATTAAGCTTGAAAAGGGCCTGTATTTTCGCGCCGAAACCGCCTCCATCCTTTCCATTCACTCTCCTGTTTGAGCAGAATAATTGCACTTGCACTCCTATTCGAACTTCAATTGTACGTGCTGTTTCTATTTTCGTTGATGTGAATGCTGCCGGGAGCTCGAGCGCTCGGTTCCCGATTCTCACCAACGCGTCACTGCTTCCCCTTCCTTTCGTGTGCTAACTCCCTTTCGTAGATGGAAAGAATCGATAAGAGCCATATTCTGACTGCCAAGGACGTGGAGGCCATGCCCCTGATCAAGGCTTACGCTGACTTCCTGAAGCGCTCTGGAAAGATCGAGCTCCCCAAGCTGCACGATCTGATGAGAACCAAGGTCTACAGCGAGTACACCCCCTACGATGAGGACTGGTACTACATCCGTTGTGGTAATCCTTTCCCTACCTTATTCTCATCATTAGCTGCCATCGCTCGCCACCTCTACATGAGACCCTGCGGTATTAACACCCTGAGAGATGCCTTCGGTACCAAGCACCGCAACGGCGTGCGCCATGCTTACCATGATCACGTATGCTATTTTCAAGTATGACTGATGGAATAGGCCAACGGCAACCTCATCCGCCACTGCATCCACAACCTGGAGAAGATGGGTCTGGTCGAGGAGGCGAAGAACGGCGGCCGCAAGCTGACCAAGAACGGCCAGAAGGAGCTCGACCTCGTGGCCAAGAAGCTCTAAGTGAAAGGGGGAATAGTGCAATATCACTGGGGTGTTTGTTGGAGCAGGGCTCGCTTCTGATTGGTCGAATCCTCAGGAAAAGAACACTTTTAAATACGCCGTCCATGAGCAAGATCACAACATCACTGCTGCCGGAAGTGGAGGAGAAGAAGACGTCGATGGGATTCTGCTCCCTCCTGCTCGCGAATGGAGCCGTGGGTACTCCTCGCTCCTTTGCCCTGATTCCATAGGAGCGGGCATTCTTACGCTCTCGTTAGCGGTCAGCAAGATTGGTTGGGGATTTGGCATGCTGATGTACGTTTTCTTCAGCGGTGGGTGCTTTGGAGGCGCTGCATCATCGATCTAGTTTTTGCGGGTCTCACCAACGGAATGCTCTATCTTGTGCAAAGATATACGCGACAAACCACCTATTCGGGCATTGTGCGCGATATGTACGGGAAGGGAATGGAGATCTTCGTCGACATCGTCCAGGTGCTTTCCCGAGTTTCCCCGTGAAGTGTAGTTGCTGTACAGCTTCGGCGCCTGTGTGGGCTACGCCATCATTATTGCTGACGAGCTGCACCTCTGCCTGTCCCAGCTGCTGCAAATGAGGGTGACTTCCGACTTCTACTTCCTCTTCAGCCGCGAATTCGTCCTCATCGTGGTCACGCTGTTCATCATCCTGCCCATCGCCCTCCAGAAGAAGATCACCGCCCTCCGGTACACCTCCTTCTTCGCCATCGTCGGCATTCTCTACATCACCATCGTCATGGTGGCGCAGGCCCTGCGCATCCAGCCCTGCGAGCTCGCCAACACCGCGAAATACGTTTGCGAGTCGAGCACCTGCGTGATCGAGCCGAACGACCTCTCCGCCACCTGTCCCAACCTTGCCTCCTGCGTCAAGACATGCCAGGGCGGCGTGTGGGACACCATGAAGTCGCAGCTGCACGCCTTCATCTTCAGCCGCAACATCTTCCTGGCGATGCCGGTGTTCTGCTACGGCCACTGCTCGCAGGTGCAATTCATCCCCATTCTGAGCGACATGAAGAAGCCGACCAAGACTCGTGTCTCCGTCATGATCTTCCTGGCGTATATCCTCATCTTCACTCTCTACACCATCAACTCGCTCGCCGGGTACATGTCCTACTGCGGCTACACCGTGCGCCTGTGCGGGCGGACTCACGACTAGACCGGCAACATCCTCAACAGCTACTCCTCCAGTGACCCCGCTGTGTTAGTCGGGAGACTATTCATCGCCATTGCACTCTGCTTCACCTTCCCGCTCTATGTCGCATTGGGAGGCGGGCGTGAGGCGTAGGGCTACAACGTGCGAGAGGTCGTCATGAAGATGATCGGCGTGGATCCAGAGACGAGTGAGAGTGCGCGATGCGCATGATGCATAGCCCCCTACTGGAAGCACGCGACGATCACGGCTGCGTACGTGTTCTTCTCGTCGTTCACGGCCCTGTTCCTCAAGTCCCTCTACTCGGTCGTCGCCATTACCGGATCGCTGGGAGGCAGTTTGATTGAGGCCATCATTCCGGCCATGCTGTGGGCATGCACAGTGCAATTCACGCGTAGGTATTTGAAGTACTTGAAGGAGATTGGCGATGTGGACAGAGTGTTGAAGTCCGTCTACGCGTGGACGATCATTGCGATCGGCGCCGTCATCGCCATTTTGGGCACCTATGAGAGTATTGCTAGTTTTTCGCTTGTTTGTTGGACGTTTTCTTCCCATGGCTGGAAAGTCAATTCGGTATGCTTATCGAAGCGTATTTCGCGCCGCTCACCCGTCTGTAGGTCATTCGCCGTTCCTCCCTTCAGAGCATTCGTCGGTCTGTCCATCATTCTGCTATCCGTGCTGTTTATGGGATGGCGGGAGATTCGGCTCGGAGAGCATCTCTCCACCGTAAACGCGATTCTCCACGAAGCGGTACGAATAATCAATTCCATGTTGATGAGCGCGTAGTATGTGTTGCCGACAGATGAGAAGGTCATCCCCTCTTACAACAGGGACGTGGTTCTCCTCCACTCGGACTCTGTCACCGTTTCTCTTCCTATATTTCATGAGCTCTAGTCCTTCACCGGAAATGCTCCCATGGATCCGCACTTTGGCATCCGTCTCGGCGCAAAGCTGCAAATGCGCAGAGTGGTGAACTACTGTCAGTGGAAGGAAGTAGTGCTATTTCTGTGATGGTTGATACGCAGTATAAGCCCATGAATCGAAGCGTGAATCCGAATCCCGTGTATGAGAAGGGATGGACGGATGATTTGTGATTACATTTTATACAACTCACGCACAGAATCGATTCGTCACACTTTGAAATCCGCGAGGGGCATGAGAACGACAATCGCAATCCCTACCCTCCCCGCGAGTTCATCCCGAAGCAGGTGCAGGTGCGCGCCTTCCTCGTTCCCTACGAGTACTTCGCCTCGCTGGACGGCCTCGCCTACGAGCGCTACACCCTGCAGAAGGACGACGTGTCCTCCGTGCCCGTGCCGGCGCAGCAGCGCGGCTTCTACTTCATGTCTCCGCACTACCTCTACTCCAAGGCCTCCATGGTGGGCGTGGGCCAGCCGCTGAAACAGGACGGCGTGGCCTGGATGGAGCAGGACTGGGACGATTGTTGTCGTGTTTGCCACGGGTGACGACTAGGCGAAATCGGGGACATTCGTGTCGCTTTCGAGTACATTCGCGTGCCGCCGTCGGTGACCCTCGTGGGCGTGCAGAATGACAACACGGTGATTCCCGTGCGGAGAGAAGGCCGCGCGATGCCCATCGCGGTGTACGGAAACGCGACGACGGATTCGATTCTGAACGAGTTGGCGGGAAACGAAGGCGTCGAAGACTACTATATCCGAATTGCCTGCGGATGCGCCATCGCTCTCGGAATGCTTGTTCTCAAGGGGTGCTACATCCCCTTCCACGTGAGCGCATTCATCCGCGATCATCTCTAGTACGTGCCGCACATCGTTCGCTCCCTGATCACGGGCCTGCTGCTGACGTACGCGGAGTGCTTACTCATCTGGGTGTGGCTGTACGGTATGGACAATGGCTTCGTGTGGAAGACGGCGCTGTGGTTCGGCTCGCACACGATTCTGGCCGTGCTGATTAACGTGATGTTCTATATGATTCGCTTGTATCGGTTTGCAGTCTCTCTTCAGAAAGAGAAAAAGAGTGATTCCTTTGTTTCTTACACCAACAATGAAGTTTCCTATTTTGCTCACGTTGTCCGTGATCGCGACAGTCCTAGGAAGCGCCGCTCCCCTCAGTCCGGTGTTTGGCGTTTCGGAAGGAGATGAAAAGCTGTACACGCAAAACGTAGCATTGGAAAGTGGTGTGAACACATAGACATTCGCGTGCAAGGACGGATCTGCGATTATCCCGAAGGCGCGTGTAAACGACGATTACTGTGACTGTGCCGACGGCTCCGACGAGCCCGGAACGGGTGAGCCCTTTCTCTTCTTGATTCATCATGCTAGCTGCTTGTGTGAAGGGACACTTCTATTGCCAAAACAAGGGCCATTTCGGCATGTCACTGCCGTCCTCGCGCGTGAACGACGGCATTTGCGGTTGGGGATGCAGGGGTTGTTGATTTCGCAGATTGCTGTGACGGAAGCGACGAATATAACGGGTTCACGACGTGCAAGAACACGTGTGCGGAGGATCACGAGGAGTGGATGTGAGGGCGCGTGTGGGGCGTGATTTCAAGGAAGCAGAACAACCAGCGACTGACGACCTTCTCGAAGGGATCCACGATTCTGCGCGAGTGGGTGCGCGAGAGCAAGGAGGTGATGGACAACATGGCGGCGAAGAAGGAGGAGCTGCAGAGCGACATCGAGACCATCAAGCAGGACATCGAGCTGGCGAAGAAGGAGCTGGAGATTTTGCGCGCAAACCAGCCGGAGGAGAAGCCGGCGGAATCGAGGGAGCGCGCGTGCGACGAGGAGCGCTACTACGGCATGTACAAGCGCATGGGCCTGCTGGAGCTCCAGGAGAACGAGCTGCGCTACCTGATCGTGTCGATTCTGTCCCGTGACAACAGCTACGGAAACGAGGGTCTGGACCGTCTGAGAGACTATGCAGATGCCATCGGAGTGGATCTTCACGTGGACGACGATCTTCACATGGATGATGTCAGACAGATGTCCGGTGAGCACGCGGAGGCGAAGGAGAGTGAGGCGGTGAAGGCGAAGGAGCGCGAGGTGACGGAGCTGGAGAATTCGCTGTCGTCGAAGGAAAGCTCGCTGAAGGACCTGGAATCGACGGCGTTCTACGGCCCCGCGAACGAGTTCTACAAGATGAAGGGCCAGTGCTACTCCAAGCAGGTGAGGGCGGATGATGCGATTTATCCGTAGTTCAACAAGTACACCTACCGCGTGTGTCCCTACTCGACGTCCTTCCAGGACAGCACGTCGGTAGGAGACCAGTTCGAGATTGTCGATGCGGCCGGCGCGAAGCTGGAGGGAGACGTGGACTTCCACCAGTCGTTGGAGTCTGGAGCGTCGAGCAAGGACGTGTACTTCCACTGGACGAACGGAAGGAGCTGCTGGAATGGTCCGAAGCGTTCGCTGAAACTGAAGCTGGTCTGTCACGACTCCGTCGAACTCCTTCTGCTGACCGAGCCTTCGATGTGCGTGTACGAAGGCGAGCTGGGCACTCCCGCTGTGTGCCCTATGTAGTTTTCCATTTGTCCTGTTTGTTTGCTATGTGCTTTCTTAATGCAATTGCCTGATGCACAATCTCCTCAGCATTGCCTATTGATATAGCTCTCCTTTCTCTGGAATCAAAGAGTGATATCAAGCCACCAAACGGCAATCCGTCTGATCACTCGAATTGGGATGATAGCGTACAGTGAATAGGCAGTGTTGATTATCATACCCACACTGTGCTCTTTCTCTCCAGTTAATTCTGCACAATTCTGCAATGATGAGTGCAGATTCAGGCGAAAACAGAAAGGAGGAAACGAGTACTTGTGAATCGGACTGCAATTCACTTCCATCCTATGATTCAACAAGGGACCGCTTTTATCAAGTGGATTCTGAGCACCAGCAGGGAATTGCGATTGTTGATGAAGACACTCTTGTCTATGGAAAGGACGATTGCTACAATTTGAAGGGAGTGCGAATTGTTGCAAGCAAAGGTAGCAAACGCTTTACTGCAGTTTACAGTATTGATGATGATGGTACGGAGTATAGTGCATCATTCGATCAAGATACTGCTACGATTCTGAATCTGAATGATGAAGGAGAACGATGGGAAGGACCCATTCTCGGCAGAATGCCATTTGGATGGGGAAAGCGCTTTGATGAGGATGGCGCCTTGATGTACGAGGGATTCTCTGTGAATGACAAGTACTGTCTGTATGGAAGAGAATACTACACTGATGTGGGAACTGTGCGGTATGAAGGCAATTGGTGCGATGGAATGCGATGTGGGCGAGGCGTGTTGTTTGACAAGCGCGGACAGAAGGTGTATGAAGGAGAATGGGTCAACGATACGAATGCGATTGAAAGGGAGTTTATGGTGACAGACCCTTCTCTTCTGCCTCCTTTCACGTCCCTCTTGGAGTCGCTCACAGTCGGTGAGAATTGCTGCAACGCAAACGAGAGTCTGCTTCTTAACGACCTGCCTCGATTGAGGGTCGTGAGCATCGGAAACAATTCCTTTGGTGCGGATATTCAAGAACTGCTGTTTTCATGCGTGAATTGCCCAGAACTGGTCTCCATCACTCTGGGTGACACGGTGATGAAGGGATTCACGAGAATAGAGATTCAGGGTTTGGTATGGCGAATCGAGTGACAAATAGACAATCCCCTTCTCCGCAAGATCTCCTTCGGTGATGACTGCTTCAACGAGATTACTGAATGTTTGATTGAGAGTGAAATGCTCCTTTTGATCATGATAAGCTAGGGAATGCGAATCTGGAGGTCATTCAGTTTGGAAATCGTACCATCAATTTCGGGTCCTTTATGGCTTCGACGGTGGTCGGGTTATTGCGCTTATCTGACCTTCCTCGATTGGGACTGTTTCATGTGGAATACAATAGTTGCATGTCCTTGGAGAGGGTTGAATTGAAGAGTAACCGTTTTCAATGCTATTGACAAATAGATGTGTCCAAGCATGTGGTTTGCTGGCTGCTGGAGGGGTCTTTCTGCAATACTCGATTCATTGAGTCCGATGGTATGATCGGAGAAGGGTTATCAGCTGTAGGTTGCACTGATCTGGAGCGTGGTATTTTCACAGCTGCAACAAAGAGGGAAGAACACAATGTGGTTTTTAAGGACGAGCCATTTCTTGTGGTAGAAGAAGGGACAGTGGAGAATCGCAATTACTATCCTATTTGCACAGAAAACTGTAAACAGGTAAAGAAGCTCGTCATATGTGATCGGAATTACTGTGGCGGTTGTGAATATAACATCCTACGTAATGATCAACTGCAAACTATTGTAGTGAAAAACAGGTGCTTCTACGAGGGCTGCTGCTATTCTGATGTACAGGGATGGTTACGCATTTCTGATTGCCGTTCCTTGAAAACGATCAGCATTGGCGACTCGTTTTGCAACTACCCTGAGTTTCAATTGAGTGGTATGCGCTATTCTCATCTGTGACGTAGGCTGTGATGCGCTGAAAGAACTGACGATTGGAGCAGGAGAAATAGGCGCCTTCCGATATGTGGGAGAATTCACATTGAAGGGTAAAACCATCTATCGTTCATTCATCCATTAGATCTTCCATCACTCAAGCGAGTCACAATCAAACGCAATAGCTTCAAACACACGAAGACAGTAGTCTTCAACAGTTGTTTCTCTATGAAGAGAGTAATAAGCAGATTTGCCTTCTTTGAGATCCATTGATTTGGGTGAGAGTGTCTTCTACGCCACTGAATCTCTTCAGTCCCAAATCGATTACTGTCCTTTCAAGTATGACATGTCTTTATCCATGAAGGGTTTTTCCTCTCCCATTCGCATTACCAATAGATCTACTGTCCCTTGAAGAGTTGACAATGAGGGATTATTGCTTGTATTTTGTGAACCACATCGAGTTGAAGAGTATGACTGTCATTGGAGAATCATGAATAGACGTCCCCAATCTGAGGAAGATTCATCGATTCAATCCATTCGCATTTGTAACGGAATTGGAAGCGGAAAACGCCGAGCCGTTCGCTTCCTTCATCCAATCAAAAGCGCCATGGTGCAATTACGAGCAAACGACTCCTTTCATCATGGATCAAAACATGGATGTTGAAGATCTGACCATTTTGCAGGGTACGGGCAATATGGTGGAGATGAAGGAGTTGAACTTGACTACTCTCCATAGTCTTCGCTCACTTCACATTGAAGAGAGATGCTTCCAGTTTGTAAAGAGAGTGCTGATTCGAGGGCTGCAACATCTTCTCACAATTGCTATTGACGATTACTGTTTTTTCGTGGATTATGGCCTTGTTGGAGATTCTGTACTGTGCATCGAGGATTGCCCCTCCTTGGATTCCATTCATATTGGAGGAGGCAGCTTCTATGGTTATTCTTCTCTTCAGTTGAATAGTATATCACATTGTGAGTGCTAATGATGCAGACCTTCCTTCACTCTCTTCCTTCACCGTTGATAACGAGAGAGTTGTTTTGGGTTCTTTTCGTTTTCTGCCGTCCCTTCGCTTGGCTAGTTGTTGCTCTTGTATTCCATTATGGATAGATTTGCCTTCTCTGAGAGCTATTCAGTTAGGCGAAGCATCTTTCTTTCTTACATCTCATGCGGAGTTTATCAGTAAGGAAGTCGAAATGGTATGACGAATCAGATCTTCCCAGCTTGGAGTTGTTATCTCTATCTCCATTCTGCCTCGAGGGCAATTCAAATGACAAGAGAATAGAAGACAGTTGGGAATTGTTGAATACTAAGTTGAAAATGGAGAGTTGCATTTGATGTATGATGTTGAGGATTAGATTTGCCTGCACTGAAAAGGGTTGAGTTTTGGAATGATTACTCTTTGATCTACTTTGGTATTGTGGAATTGCGAAGTGAATGAAGAGTGATGTGGTTAGAAGTAGACATTGCCGCCTTTGACTGTGACAATTGGCCAACACATTTGCTTTGGAATGCCTGGAATATACAGATTGAGAGTAACACATCTTCCAGACTTATTAAGAATAGATGCTCCAGGGTGGTCTGAACACATCGCCAAATTGAATTTCCATCGCTATTTGAGTTGTTTGCAGTCCTTCAACTCCCAAATGATTGCTCCGACCATCCAGACTCTCGTTTGCCCACCCTATTGCGGGAAGGAGGTTGATATGAGAGAGCTTTCGTTCACACACTACCCCAATCTTCACTCCATTCACATTTCTTCCTTTTCCTTTCCTCATGTTCTTTCAGTGACGGTGCAGGGTTTGGCGCAACTGAAAGAGTTCGTTGTGGAACACCAGTGTTTCTGCCATCCTCAAACCGATCTGGATACCTTCAGCTGTACCATTAGCGACTGTCCTTTGCTAGAAGGGATTGACATTGGGTATGGTTCGTTTGCCAATTATTCTGTGTTCTCTTTGAAGAGTTGTCTTACAACCGTTGAATGACGAATAGATCTTCCTCATCTCAAATCACTCACTGTTGGAAGTGAAGTGGAGCAGGCATGCTTCAGCTGCATAAAGGAGTTTGGGTTGCGTGGTAGTTGTTATGATCATGCCATGAATTAGTAGACTTGCCATCTCTTCAAAGTGTCATTATTGGATGGGGTTGCTTTCAATACGCATCTTCCATTTCCTTCATTAGTTGCTGTTGTTGATTCTTCTCATTCACAGATCTTCCTTTGCTTAAGTATTTCACACTTCATGAAGCTACTCTTTTTGGTCGATGTGATGATACTGTTCCATTCATCGGAGCGGAGAAGGACTCTTCTTGTTGCTCGTTAGAAATGACTGATTTGCCTTCACTACGTCACATATCTGAAAAGGGGAGGCTGCAGTTTGTCAACTGTACTGTAGTGAAGCTGAAGAGTGATGTCTATTGATGAGTCTCATCACTAGACATTTGTGACAGCATTGAAATAGACTTGGCTGCTTCGTTTGGTAACGTTCACACACTGATTGCTGACAGTGAGAGTCATGAATCAACATGAAGAATAGACGCCTCCACTCTGGAGCATTTCATTCGATCCACTTCCTACCACTTCTCCCATGCCTCCTATTCCGATTCCCTCTCCCCCTCTCTTGTGGAGATTGCCTGTGATGCTCAACTCGCCAACTGCAACTCCATCACGTCCATCAACCTCTCCCAATTCCCCAATCTCCAATCCTTCACCTGTCCCTCCTTCTCCTTCCCCAACGTGACTTCCTTCAGGTGTGAGAATCACTCCTCCATTCAGTCCATTCAGATTGGCAAGAGCTCCTTGTGTGGGAAGGAGGGTGAGTTCATCATCACGAACTGTCCCGCATTGAGCGAAGTGGTGATTGGGAGCATGAGCTGTGTGATGTACACTTCTTTCAGACTGGAGAGTGGGGAAATGGGAAGTGAATAATGAATAGAATGCGATCAGCTGAAGACTCTTCTGTTCGGAAGGGAAAAGGAACTCAGTCAGTGCTTCTATACCTGTCGCGTGCTGAGAGTGGAGAGTGAGAATGGAATGAGGAGACGATGAATAGATCTGCCTTGTCTGGAGAGAGTGGAAATGGGAACGGGATGCTTCTTTGTATGTAACAGGGTCTCCTTCTCCAGTTTCATTTCTCTTCTCTGTTTGACGAGTAGATCTCCCTCATCTCACTTCACTTATACTTGGATTCCTTGCTTGTAATGGAGAATCATTCGGTTATATCTTCAAAGAAGATTTGGATGAGATGAATAGGAATAGTGAATTCGTGATGGAAAGTGGAATACTGCTGTTCTCATGATGAATAGACCTTCCAGCATTGCAAGTGTGGAAAATGAATAGGTGTTTCCAAAGAATGAGATACGTTATCGTGGATAGTATGAATAGCGTGAGATGTGAAGAGTAGATGTGAATGTCGATGTTCAGCACTCAACTGTTGAGTCCTCGTTTTGTAAATCAACGGTATACATGAAGAGTAGTTGCATCGTGCCGTGCTGATGGTTAGGTTCTCCCAATGTGAAAAGACTGTTTGATAAGTGCTTTATTATTGCTAATACATATGATGAATGAACTCTTTCCTCTACATACAAGCAGTATCCAATGGTCCAGTTGATTCGCCATGATTGCCTCACTCGTTCCAAATTGCTTCAATGCCACATTTCTGATTCATTCCTATATTCACAACTCACAATTCTCTCTAATGGAGATGACAACAAGAACAGAAACAGTAGTGACACACCATGCTGACTGTAATTCCACCACGTTAACACCACCACAACAACAACATTTGTCTGAATGACTCATTAAGAGCTTAACCACATCTAATGGACTGCATTGATTAAGCCCATTCACTATCTCATCACATCGATCACTGTGCTTAATAATCAAGGGTATCACTATACATGTAAATGGCTGTATGGCTGCCAAATGGCGGATCCGAACAGTTTCCCCCGTTCTAAACGTGGAAATGTGGTCATTTCAGCCGAAGATCGAGAGCTATGCCAACTGCCTTAGAAGAAAGAAAATCGCCCCGCTTTCTGTCACTCCGTCTTTTGCCGTTTTCACTACAAATACATCGAATCATGGCTGAGAAGATCAATGGTTGTGTCTTTGCCTTCAAGGCGATGCTTCAGATATGTGGGAAACGCGAAAAGGGAGTGAGTTATAGGTAATGAGTCAAAGGAGGAGAAGAACATCAATCCATATCGTCTCCAAGCCTTTGACATATTGAACGAACTTCTGGTCGAGGTCGACTTGGCGGAAGACTACGTGTTTGTGAAGTTCCACGAGCTGTTTGCGTTTGCCGTTGCTTTTATGAAGTAGATTTGAGGAACTGTTTCAGACGTGCATCGATGGTCGATGGAGTGCGTTTTGTTAAGCGAGGTAACATGTAGGCTGCAACCTGTTCACGCCTCCCGTTCGAAGTGTTTTCTCGAAGTGTGTGGAACAGATATACACAGTGCACAAAGCAACGGCAGTGTCGTTAATCCGTGAACAACGCGGACCTTTCCTTAGGAATAGGCAAGTGCTTGAAGATTTTGAACTCTCGGTACTGCGAGCTGGTGCGGATCCAGTGCATGGACATTCTCTCCATCCTGATCGAATCGGAGAACCCGGAGGTCGGCATCTTCCTCGGCGATTGTCTGGCGTACGGTTCGAAGATTTCCCGTCTTTCCACCGTGCGTGTTTCTTCTGTTCATCATTGCGTAGAAGGAGGAGATAATGGCGTGCATCCACTTCCTGAGCACTCAAATGCGCGGCTACATGCTGGCTCCGGACAAGGCCGTGTTCACCGCCCATCTTCCCTCCATCTTCAAGAATCTGCAGCGCATCATGCGCCACGACGCTTCCCTTGATGTGCGCTGCATGGTTCCCGAGCTCTACTACCACATTTGCGTGATCAGCCTGGATTATCCGATTCCCGGCATTACCGTTCCCCTGTTCCTCAACGAGTTCTTCTCGCTCTTCCAGCACAAGGAGATGGAGATCCGCAGCTACGCCAGCCGCTACTGCGGCATGCTCTTCTCCGAACTTGTTCTGTTTCCCCGTTTCCCTCATTTTCAGATTCTTCGTTCCGTGGACCGCAAATACTTCAAGAAGAACCAGTACATGGAGAGCCACGCGAGCGAGGGCGCGGAGCCGGAGAAGGAGGAGGAGGGCTGGGTCTACAACCCCATGGAATACACCTTCGAGAACATTCTCAAGATCCTCCTGAGCAAGATGAGCGTGAGTGGGCGTCTATCACATGCGTGAGGCGTAGTTTCAGAAGTGTGCGAGCTGCTGTGCTACGCGCAGACCCTTCTCTTCATCCTCTTCTCCTCGCGCGACACGCTGCTCGAACGCGACATCACTATCCTCGTCAACTCGCTCTTCAGCTTCCTGCGCCGTACTCCTTCTTCTCTCTTCTCCCCATAGTGCACCCGATCCCCGCGGTGAAGGCCTCCGTTCAGCACGTCATCTTCTCGGGCATCTGCCAGTATCTGAGCGAGAGTTTCATTTCCGTCACCGCCACTATCATCATCAAAATCATGGCCGATTACAAGAACGGCGACGACCTACCCTCCGAAATCGTCGCCATTACCGCCGGCGAGTTGCTGGCGAAAATCCTCCCGATTTTGGGCGAGGCGATCAAGGCGCAGCTGGACGAGTTGCTGTGTTCGCTGCTGCCGATTCTGAGCCGCGACAGCGTGGACCTCCAGAACGTGGTGATTCGGAGTCTGGTGTGCGTGGGAAGTACCGACGCCAGCGTGATCGAAGTGATCCTGAAGCAGTTGCTGCTGCAGCTGTTGAAGGAGGTGAACGCACTGAAGGCGGAGAAGGACGCGGCGCGGCGTGCGGCGCTGCTGGAGGGCGACGGTGTGACGGGCTTCTGCAAGGGCATCGGGTACCTGTCGGTGGTGCTGTACACGAGTGGGCGTGGCGCGGGCGTGTGAGGGCTAGAGAAGAACGACATTCCGCCGGAGGTGATGGAGATTATGAAACAGCTGAGTCGCGAGCTGATGGCGCTGTGGCGAGAGAACACGGAGCCGGACATGCGCGTGAACAGCGTCACGGGCAAGGAGGCGGCGTTGCGCCAGCGACAGCTGTACCAGTACTGTTTCGAGGGCGCGTGGCTGCTGAACCTGGGGCTGTGCGCAATGGGTAGAGACGGGTCGTGGCGTTGAGCGTAGAGGAGGAGTGGCTGCTGCCGGAGCTGGAGGGCCTTCTGACCAGCGTCACTTCCAGCATCATCGCCGTGTGTACCGCCTTCCACTCGATCCAGTTCGCCGTGGTGTCCGCGCCGCACGCCTACCCCACACTGCCCGAGGAGCTGACGCTGTGCATGCAGCTGCTGCTGCCCTGTCTCGAGGCGGCGCTCTTCCTCTGCCGCGTGCGCCGCGACCTCTTCGAGAAGTACACGCCGCTCTTCAACCCGATGGCAGGCGCGGCGAGCGACCGTCACATGTAGATCACGCAGTTCCAGTCATTGTGCTCGCTGCTGTACACCTTCTCCCCGCTGATCAGCGGCGCGAACAAGACGCACCTGCATCGCGTGGTGCTGCTGGCGCTGCACCTGATCAACTCCTTCCCCGCGCACACGCTGCTGGCGGGCTGCGATTTCTACGAGGCCATCACCATGATGAGCGTGGTGGAGAACAAGGAGCGCAGCACCGTCGGCGAGGAGCTGTTGAACGCGCAGGACGCAGTGGTGCTGATGGAGAACAAGGAAGAGTGCGTGATGAAGATGGAGGCCTTCGAGCGCTCCGCCGCCGCGCTGAAGAAGTGCAACTGCTACGACTACGACGACGTGACCTTGTACGACAGCCATTCCACCTCCACTCGTAGCTATCTCCTCTTCCAGCGCGCGCTGACCACACCCAGCAGCAACCCGCCCTATCCCGCGCTGCTGAAGCCTGCGGCGCTGCTGCTGCACACGCGGCTGATCAACGCGGCGATCCAGGCGTTCTCGCAGCTGTTCGTGTATACCGGCTCGGGCAACCGCGGGCGCATGATCGAGATCGTGTTGGAGAACATGAGCAAGAGTGGGAATGAAAGGCGGGCGTGAGGCGTAGCGGAGAAGATGGCGAAGGAGGAGCAGCAGTGCTGCGCGCACAACATCTGCTGCATTCTGTGGTGCGTGATTGATGTATGTGGTTGTTTCTCTCTTCCTCTTTCTCTCTCATCCCTTGCTCTCTCTCCTCTTTTCACTCTCCTTCCTCTCTTCCTCTCATCCCTTTCTTTCTCTCTCTCATCCCTTTCTTTCTCTTCTCTTCTCACCTTCTCGCAGACCGCCGTCAAGCTGGACCTGTACCTCGAGCCGCACCCGTGGCTCGCCGCGGCGCGCTCCATTCTCTTCTCCGCCATGTCCAGCCTGTTCCCGCTGAACCGGCGCCTGGCGGCCGAGGCGCTGTCGCAGCTGTGTCTGGTAACGGAGGAGTCGTTCGTGACGGGCGTGATCGGCGAGATCCAGCAGACGCTGAAGCAGCACACGGACCTGCTGAAGGAGAGCGCGTGCGTGTACTGCCTGTGCTCCATCCAACGCTTCATCAGCAACCACAACAACACCTCGCTCTCTCAACTCATCATTCGCATCCTCGTCAGCGAGTGCGCCGACTACACGCAACCGCTGCGCACGTGGGTCCTCTATTCGCTCGCCATCTATCTCAACATGAACGAGCTGGTGCGCGACCGCAGCATCACGCGCTGGATCCTCCTCACCGTCAACCACAACATCCTCTGCGACGGCGGCGGCTCCGGCTACACGGAGCGCGTCACGGTGGAACTGGCGCTACTGCGTGTGGTGTACGGGCTGTTAAGTGTGATGGATCGAGGCATCGTGGAGGCGTACAAGTACGACTTCGTCACGCTGTTCAACATCATCGACTATGTGAGTGTGGCGCGGTGGAGTGACCCCAAGATTTGGAGTACGTGCAACGACTCGCAGGTGTTGGAGTCGTGTCTGCAGATCTACTCCGTGCTGTTCGAGCTGTGTCCCTCGTTCCTGCAGATCCCCGTGATCGTCGACCGCATTCGCCGCAGTCTGATCGGCTCGGATATGACACTGCGATGTGAGAATCCAAGGAGAAGGTGAGGAGTAGTCGCTGCTGTCATCTGCATGAAGCGCATCGTGGCGACGGCGCCGGCGTTCATCTATGGCGAGGAGAAGGAGGTGATCGTGCCACTGAGCACGCTGCTGAAGGAAGTGCTGGTGTGCTACCAGAAGTGCATTCTGTGCGTGTGGGCGGCGGGTGTGACGCGTAGTTCGGGTCAGGCGGTGCACGTGAACGCCTGCTCGGAGCTGTTTTTGAGTCTGGTGAACAAGCGGCTCGCCACGCTGAAGAAGGATGACATCCCGTCGTTCTGGAACCTGGTGTGCGAGATCTCGCGCGTGGTGATGGGCGACGCGCCGTTGCTGGATATTTTCGGCGCGAAGTGGGAGGAGCAGAGCGCGAAGCCGGAGGAGGAGGAAGAGGAGAGCGACAAGGGTGAGACTGAATGGTGTGAATGAGCAGCAGAAACAGATTTGGGCAACACAGCGCTGACGACGGCGACGCAGGCGGCTCCGGAGGTGGAGTGGATGTGGCAGGCATCGCTGCTGTCGCTGGAGGGCTCGTACGTGGTGATCAAGAAACTGTTCGAGGTGGTGGACGTCCACAGCAAGATCGTGCACCGCATGCTGAGCGAGCTGATTCGCCTTTGCTGCCATTCCACCACCATCAGCTACGAGGGCAGCCAGCTGGACTGCGTGCAGGTGCGCTCCTCCTCTCTCGGTGACGAGTAGACGCTGGGCCTCTGCATCCTGAACGACGTGATCCTGCACTACTACGCTCTGCCGGACACGGAGGACCCCGCGCACTTCTTCATCGAGCAGTACGAGGTGCAGATAATCTCCGCCATCAAACGCACGCTCACGCTGAGTACCGTGCTGGATGCCACCACGCTTGCCACCAACATCGCGTTTGTCCTGCTGACCAAGGGCGTGGTCACCGAGAAGGGTAGGTGGTGCGTGTGGGATCCCCCGTTTTTGACTGTGTGTAGAGAGCGTGACGAAGCTGCTGAAGATGCTGAAGCCGCTGGAGGAGGCGGGCGGGTCGAGCAAGACGATGACGACCATCGAGCAGATGAAGATCAACACCATGGCGCGCATCTACGAGATGTGCTTCGACGCGGCCGCGCTGAAGCCAGAGGTGTGCGAGGCGATTCGTGAGAGCGTGGCGCAGGAGGGCGAGTACTGGCGCGCGCGGTGGTGCGTGCGGCTGCGTGGAGCGATCATCGGTGCGTGTGCGTGGTATGAGTGATGGCTAGACAACCAGGCCCCGGCGGAGTACTCGCTGTTCCTGATGGTTGCCTCCTCGCTGCTGAGCGACGCTGCCTTCGTCTCCGACGGGTCTTCCTACGCGGTGCACCAGCTCGTTCTGCTGCTGGGCAGTGCGATGACGGCGCTGAACGCGTGCGTGGAGGCGAAGGAGAAGGAAGCGACGTGGGAGGTTACCACGCATCACTGTTTGGCGAGTCTGGGGTTCATTGCGGGCTTCGTTCCCTTCCTGAAGGATGCCAGTATTCTGGAGGATTTCTGCCGGTACGTGATGAGCGTATTGCCGTGCGTGCTGGAGGCGAACTTGGCGGATGAGGTGCTGGTGAAGGACGTGGTGTTGCTGATGGAGAAAATGAGCCGTTTTGTGGATGGAGAGAAGCGAGATGATGTGATGGGTGAGATGGAGAGCGTGGTGGTGGAGAAGAAGGTGTTGGTGAGCACGGAGCTGGAGAAGCGGTGTGAGGAGGAGGAGGAGAGTGACTCCAGCAGCTACACGTACGAGTCGTACTACTCGTACGAGACGGTGAGCGACGAGGAGTTGCCGCCGTCCATGCCGACGCTGGTGTCCGCGCCGGAGAAGCCTGCAAAGGAGGAGAAGAAGCCTGTGGAAGAGGAGGAAGATTGGGGATTTGAGGAAGAGGAAAAGAAGGATGAGGATTGGGGATTCGATGAGAAGGAAGAGGAGAAGGAAGAGGTGAAAGAGCCTGTGGAAGAGAATGTGGAAGTGAAGAAGGTTGAGGTGAAGGAGGACAAGAAGGACAAGAAGAAGGCGGAAGTGAATGAGGAAAAGAAGGAGGAGAAGCCTGAAGAGAAGAAAGTGAAGGAAGAAGTGAAGGAGGAGAAGAAGCCTGTAGAAGAAAAGAAGGCGGAGGTGAAGAAGGAGGAAGAAGAGAAACCCGAAGAGAAGGAGGAGAAGCCTGTTGAAGAAAAGAAGAAGGAGCCGTCAGCGGACAAGAATTCCACTTCCACCGCTTTGGCTCGCACTGAGAAGAAGCTGGAGGTTGACGAACATCTTTGGGATGACGATGATGAGCCGGTGAAGCCTGCACGCGCCACACGCCGTGGTCGCAAGAAGGAAGAAGTGAAGAAAGAGAAGAAGGCAGAGGTGAAGAAAGAAGAGAAGGAGGAAGAGAAACCCGTGGCGAAACCTGTGGAGGAAGCGAAGCCTGAAGTGAAGAAGGAAGAGAAGCCTGTGGAGGAAAAGCCTGAGGAGAAGACGGAAGAGAAGGAAGAGAAGAAGGTTGAAGTGAAGAAGGAAGAAGAGAAGAAGCCTTCTGTTGACAAGAATTCTACTTCCACTGCACTAGCTCGTACAGAGAAGAAGCTGGAGGTTGACGAGCATTTGTGGGATGATGACGATGAGCCGGTGAAGCCTGCACGCGCCACACGCCGTGGCCGCAAGAAGGAGAAGGCGCCGGTGGAGCGCGTGGTGATCGAGCCGCCGCTGCGCAGCGAGAAACTGTTTAGCGACGACGAGGAGGAGAAGAAGCCGAAGAAGACGCGCAGAGGGCGGTCGGGCCGCAGCCAGGCGCTGGCGACGTTCGAGGCCTCCTGGGATGAGGAGGAAGTGAAGCCTGCTGAGGCGAAGACTGAAGAGAAGCCTGTGGAAGAAGTGAAGGTTGAAAAGAAGCCTGTGGAAGAAGTGAAGGTTGAAAAGAAGCCTGTGGAAGAAGTGAAGGTTGAAGAGAAGCCTGTTGAGAAGGAGACGAAGCCTGCTGAGAAGGAATTGAAGGAGGAGAAGGTTGAAAAGAAGGAGGAGAAGGCTGAAGAGAAGGAGAAGAAGGAGGAGGAGAACTGGGACTTCGCCAGCGACGGCAATGACTCCAGTTTGGAGTGGAGCGATCAGGAACAGTCCGCCACTGCTCCCACCCCCACGAACACTCCCACAACACCCATGAACACTCCCACAACACCCACGAACACGCCTACTCCCACAACACCCACGAACACGCCTACTCCCACAACACCCACGAACACTCCCACAACGCCCATCACCATCATCTCCTCAACCACCGTCGCCTCCTACACGGCGGTGCCCGACATGATGCCCCTGTGCACGTCGCCCACGACAATATCACCCGTGCTGCTCCAAGCCTGCCGCGTGCTGGACCTGCTGCTGTCCTCGTCGCTGCTGCTGCCCGCTTGCCACTGCTTCCAGTGCTACATCCCCGTAGTGAAGAAGGAACCTTCCCTCCTTTGCCACTTCGTCGACAAACTGGTGCGTCAGATTGGTGCGCGCGAGATGAAGGAGGAGGAGGCGAAGGCCCTGACGGAAATCGTGACGATTCTGGTGGAGGATAACGAATGCGTGACGCGTGCGGCGAGCGATCTGGCGTTGGAGCTCTTTTTGGCATGCCAGAAGAAAGAGGAGGTTTCGTGCATTCCCAAACAGCTGGTGTTGTTGGTGCTGTCATTCTACCAGCAGAAGCGCGAACCGTGGCTGATTACCGTGTTTATCCACATGTTTTCCACCGCTCTTTCGCATCACTCCATGGAACAGGTTACGCAGTGTCTGGTGTTGTTGGTAGCAACCCTGCAGAAGCTGAATGCGGAGGATTCGCAGTTCTTGATCGCCGTGTGTGGCATGCCCATAATCGACGCGATTTTGAGCGTGTGGAGTGTGATGGATAAGGAGGCCTTAGCGGCTCTGGTACCGTTTGCGGCGTTGCTGTACGGCAAGACGGAGAAGAAGGAGGAGATCGTGGAGTTGGTACTGCATTTGTGCGGCATTGCGTTGAAGCGATCGATTCAGCTGCAACCCCTGAATGTGAAGAAGTGCGACGAGGATGCGGATCTGGTGAAGGTCAACTCCATGATTGGCGAGTTGCTGTTCGTGATGGTCAGAGTCAATGCGGAGAGCTTCAAGAAGGGACTGCAGTGTCTCCCCGCGGAGAAGGTGAGCGTGATCCAGGAGCAGCTGCGCCACACGATCCAGGTGAAGCAGTCGGAGACGAATGCGGCAAAGAGACGGAATGCGAGCCGCATGCCTGTGAAGCTGGATGCCTCCAAGTTTACGAACGAATGAGTGGTTGTTTGTTGAGCAAACACGTCATATTACAGAGATTAGGATACACGAAGGAAAGTCAAATGGAAGGCCGACGCGGCTTATGCGGGGAGGAATTCGGAGAGGAATCCAAGGGATACCACGAAAAGGAAGGCCGATTGTCGAAATAGTTGTATCTCTCCTCCAGAAGGTATTGAGAGAACGAAAACGTCTTTACAGGGGACGAACGAGCTTGCTGATCCATACAATACTTTATAGAATAAGCAGAATATGAAATACGAAGATGTGGTTTCAGATTCCCGCCACTTTTCATACCGCCACTGCGAGGAATGAGACTAACCGAAAACAGCTTTGAGAAAACAAACAGCCCCAGTCAATGTGTTCCGGCTTCAACAATCCACTGTTCGATATGAACTCCAGATAGGAGCATTTCGGAATGATCCCCTCGACCAAAGAGGGAACAAGCACGCGATTTGGCTCGTTGCAGGTGCGGCGCAGCGACTCCTCGTTCGCTAACTCTAGCACTCTCTCCAGGAACATGTCCAAGCATTCACGAACCGCCCGGACTCCTGATGCATCGATGCGATTCTCCTTGTCACTACAAATCCGTACCCAGAAGCGGATGAGTTCCTCAATGGGCGGCTCCACATCGTCAACCGCCTCCTCAATCTCTTCCTCCTTTTCTTCGAACACGTCGGGAAGGATGGGGACATCCAGCAGACTGCCGTAGTGGCCGAAGAGAGAGTACCATTCCGCCATGTCGCCTTCTTCGTAGTTATCCGCCATATCGGGCGCCGCATCCAAAAACGCGTACACCTCCTTCGGGTAGGTCGCAGAATTGTACTCGTGCTTGCGATACAGACAGTTGTTCTGGTGCGGGGTCTAGAGCATGATGAGAGGACGGCAGGCTCACTGTACTTTCCGTTATCCATCCGCAGTGCTTGCACCAATACCCCTCGATCAATTCCTCCTTCTTTTGGCTGTTGTAGGCAACGCGTGCTGTGGGATGGCTTTTCAAGTAGGCGATGAGGTTTTCGGCCTATGTAACAGCGAAAGGGAGAAGAGATACACGAGGGGCAGACCGCCCCCCCTTTGTATCCATGGAATTGTCGTGGAGAAGCGATATCCGCGTGTCCTTCTGGAGTGTGCTCAACGAGTATCCATAGTGTTGCAAGAAGGCGAGCGGTTGCTTCCACAAGGTGCCATCCCCTTCAACTATGCGTTATGGAGTGAAAAGGAGCTCACCCGAAAGAGGGCTGGCTTGATTGAGCGGAAGGGACGATTCGGGTGAAAGCATAAACGCATTTCCGCGCGCATGTTTCGAGGTAGCATCGTCGCCTATTCGGTGAAGGGAGAGAACCAAGGGAACCCTTCTTTCCGTCCGGAGCAACGCGTTTCATTTCATGTGATGGGAGTGCGTGCAATAGGGGAATATACAGCAACAAACAAAAACTAAATGTCGATCTTCAAAACGATGCTCTTCAACTGCTCCTTCACCTCCTCCTTCACCTCTTCACTGATGTCATTTCCTATTTATCATAATAACGCACCACTTCCACCGGACACATTCAACTGCTCCATCTCGTCATACTTCCCCGCAATGGCCTTGGCCAAACACAACACGCCATCGTCCCCGATCGAACACACTACGCCTCACTCCAATCACCCTCCCCCACTGTCCGCACACAGCACCGTCAGGTTCTGCAGCAATCCCATGGAAATGAGCGACGCGAACATGATAATGCCCGTGCTCAGGATGGGGCAGCCGCCGATCCACAGCTCCTTGAGCGCGAGCGTGGCCTTGTTGTCCATGATGGCGCTGCAAATCGAGGAGAAGGCCGTGTCGCTGATTTGGTTGTAGGCGATGTCCAGAAGCAAGAGAGAGTCGAACAGACCCTCCGAGAAGAGTTGAGACAGCGAAACCATCGACGAGTCGTCAATCCCCGTGTCTGGGCGTTACATCGAGTCAGTGAAACTACCGTAGAGCCACAGTTTGCTGAGTGCATTCTTGCTTCGACTCAGTCCCTCGCACAGACTCGTCAGGCCCTGGTTCTGAATGGCGTTGCTGGACAGGCCCAACTCCTTCACCGCCAGCACGCTCGCGTCCAGCGCCTCGCTCAGCGTCTGTATGCCTTGCGCGGAGATGCCCGTATCTACAGTCAATTCTCTTTCTGTTTCCCACTGCGCAGGTACAGACGGTCCACCGCGCACGGATTGCCGCCAATGCCCGCCACGAAGGCAGCCACGCCCGCGTCGCCGATGGGGTTGTCTGTGGTTCACATGATGTCGAAACCAAACTGGCCAGACTCAGGTCCTTGATCTGGAACAACCCATAATCGAAAAGCAGCTTCAGACTGGCCATGCCCTGCGCCGTGATGTCGTTGTCCATCACGTTCAGCAGCGCCAGTGAGAAGTTGTTGCTCTCCACCAGCCCCTGGCAAATCTCGTTCAGCCCCTGGTCGCCGAAATGGCAGCCTATTCTGAACCCACACACTCGCTCACACCATTCGCCCACAGCCGCTGAAGTTTGTTGTTGTTGCGGATGATCACGCTCAGCGCGCGCGCGCCCTCCGTCTCCAGCGCGTTCTCGGCGACAGACAGCGACAGCAGCCCCTGCACCACGCACGAGCTGGTGAGCACGAGGGACAGCGCGCGGATTCCGATCTCCGTGATGTGGTTGTCTAAGCGTCACGAGTGGTAAGAACGAGGACTGTTGAGGAGGAGCGTGGTGATGTTGGGGAAGAGGTGGTGCGCGAGGAGCTCGGCCAGAATGATGGCACCGCCGTCACCCAGCTCGCAGTCTATGGGGAAGGAGGAGAAGAAGAGCCACTGCGCAAGTCGATGGCACGCACGGCGGAATTCGGCTGCTCGACGACGAAGTGCTTGAGTTTGGCGTAGCAGGCGGGAGTGACCTTGTGTTCTAGAATGGAGGGAAGAGAGAAGGAGCACGGATGAGGAGCGGCGACAACACGTCGATGAAGGAGAAACATTGGGACCACTCGCAGAGTAACTCCTCTACATCCTCCTTGTAGGTGCAGTGATAGAGGTCCAGAATGCGCAGCCGCGGCAAGAAGCCCGCCTCCACCAGGCAGAAGAGCCCGTTGACGGTGTCCTTGTCGATGGTGCTGCCACACAGATTCAAGTGCACGAGCTCGTAGGCCTCGTGCTCGATGATCTCGTCCTTCATGATCTGTACACACTCGCTCAGCGTTCCCTTGTCTGCGCTGATCACGACTACGCCTCAGCCATCATGCCTGCACTCACAGTTCAGACTGCCACTCGTGGGCGTGAGCGCGTTCACGGACTGCTCCAGCGATCGGGTTTTCTCGAGCTGCTCGTTCTTGCGCTTCAGGTTGATGTAGCCCGTCTTGTACTTCTCCATCAGCTCCATGGACTCGTTCAGCTTCCCGCTCAGGTTTCCGCACTCCTGATAGAGGTTCTCGATGCGTCGTTGGTCCTCAGCGGTGATGAGCTGGAATTCCTTGATGCGGTTGGTCAGCTCGTCGACGCGCATTTTGAAGTTCTCCTTCTCCTTCCGCCACTCCTCCTCGTTCGTGTCGCTCACGCGGCGCATCTCCAGCTGATCGTTGTATTGGCTCGTCATTGCCGCCAGCTGCGCCTTCAGCTCCTGATTCTCCTTCAGCAGCACGTCCGCATTCACTCCGACGGAGGTGGTGAGCGTCTGGGATAGGGACGCAAATCGATCCTGAAGATCGAGGTTCTGTCGTTGCATCTCCTCGTTCTGCGCGAGCACGCGCTCCAGATCGCTCCGCGTTTCCTCGATGTCCGCCTCCAGCTGGAAGCGACTGTGTCGTTCTTGTGCATACAGCTGAAGATAGGGATTGATCGAAATCTACAAGGTATTAGAATCACCTAGCAGTACGTTGGGAGGGTACTGGAAGACAAAGGAGTTGGACTGGCTGAAATCGAGCGACTGAAGAACAGTGTCCATGGAAAGCGCTTCGTTTCCAAATAAAACGGTAATGTCGTCGAGAGACATAATATCTCCATACTCACGAATAAGGTACTAGACATTACTCTCCCCTCCCGTTTCTACTGTGTTAAAACCGTTGGCTACAATGTCGACATTAACAAGAGAAGGATAGTTACAAAAGAGAGTATAGTCTCCAAAGTGAAGAGAAACGCTGCAAAGGGCCTCGTCAGAAATGACGTTGATCATCGGCACTGGATTGATGCATATGGAATCAAGTGTCGCCTGGTCGTCTGCGGGCAAGCCGTCCACCAGGAGCTGAACGGAGTCGGAAAGCACGCCATAATTGTCCTATCCAGTTACGGAGTGCAACGCAACTCAAACATGCAAAAAGACTCTCAGCTCCCCAATGCTCAGCTTGCTGCTCACCACGGTCAGTATTGGTTTCTCTCCATCAATGGTAATAGAGACCGTTAGGCTGTCCGTACTCATTCCAGCGGCTATAGGAATCTGGATTCCGTGATTTGCGCCACCCCCGGTTGCCGGAGTTTCCATAGAGAGCGACTCCAAAAAAAGACCCGAAACACGCTAAAAACGCTCGAAATTAAATATCTCCCTTAATCCTTTGTTTTAGAAGCTCATATTCTGTCCACGTTATTATTTCCCCTATGGCTACGTGTCCACTGACAACGAAGGAGAATGGTCAAATGACAGAAATAGAGACTTCTTTTGTCATCCAAAAGTAGTGACTTTTCCTTCCTTCCAAAAGCAGTGGCTTCTTTGTTATCAAAAAACAGGACGATTTTCTCATTTCTTAATACCTCGCTCCAGCTCGCTTATTCCGCTTCGCTTCACACAGTATGAAGCCACGCTGTACTACCAAGAGCTCATACGAGAGCTCCTTGTAGTACAAAGCTGAAATCATACTCTACTTCATAAGAACCAATACCAAAGCACTTACATGGAAGCGGAGACAGAAGTGAAGAACAGTGTGTCGTAGCAGATGTCGCTAATAGTCTACTTCATCAGATAACCAAGGAATCACTCACTTAGAGAAGCAGCTCGTTATATCAGGTTCTTCGCTCACTATACCATTAGCCAAGTCAAATACAAGCTTACAGAATCACTCAATCCCTTCCCTCTTGACATCTTCAAAGCAGTTAAGAAATGCACCACGAGAGCAGCCATCGTCCTTCTCACACAGGTATCCTCAGCTTCCCTATTCATGAGGATGATCATATCGGTCATACGAAGCACCCATGTCAGAATCAACATCGACCATCGAATTTGAGCGTTTTGACCCCAGAAAACCCCCTGATTGCTTTTCGTCCTTCACTCAATGGCAAACCAACCCTATGCTTCATCATCACCAGAATTCCCAGTACATCTCCAGATCACCCCAGCAAGCCGGCCACAGCCTAACCAGCACATGGGCAACAACAGCTAACAACCCCAGACGGGATACACAAACTCACCAATCATGCCAAAAGAAAAAGTGACAAAGCCACACCACAAACTGGCGGTTACTACCGTTTCCCTTGTCTCTTTCCACGATCTTCTTCCCTGTTTCCCTAATGACACACTCATTTTGAACCCATTCTCCTTGTATACTCATCGTCATGACAAGATATTCTCAAGAGTGAATGATGATGATGAGTTATGGCCGTGAATGAAAGATAGTGATGAGTTGTTGATCATACAAGTGTTGGTACTGGAGAGTACTCCATGATGTGCAGGAGTACTGCGCAACCTTCTCCTTTCCTTGTGTGAGTTGTTCATAATGGCGGTGGTTTTGATGGTCTATTGTCATTCCTATGATGAGGACTGATTGTAATGGATGCTCTCCTATCAGTTGGCGGCTTGCTTCCTCTCATGTCCCGTTCTTCGTTGCATCCCTTCCTCCTTCCTCCTGATGAAAGCGAACTCCAATTCTAATTCAGACCTCCGGTTTTCATTCTCTTTTCTCGAGTATCCTTATCATGTGTGGCGACGCGTTCCTTCTTCTTCAGTCATGCTTGGCACTGTCTGTGCCATTGTGATCTGAAATCCTATCCTCGTATTTCCTTCATTCACAGTATGTGCTTCCTTTCCGTATGGCACTACTGCGTATGTTTGCTATTCTGGTTCGTCTTGCAATGGGTGGGTGTGATTCTGTGGAAAGGCTCTTCATTCTCCTCCTTTCAGTATTCCTACGAGTTGAGGGAGTGATGGATTGTCAACCGGTTGCAAGTGCTGAAGTATACGACAGAAGCTGCATGCTATCCTTCCTATGTCGTTCCTTTAGTAATTGGGTTATGGGCTGTCGTCTCTGGTTATGACGATGCACCTATCATTGCTTGACTGTGACAGTTTGGAGGAGCAGTCCCAGATACTGTGAGAGTGCCATTCTTCGCAATTGCAAATCCGTCTCTCTTGTGTGTGAGATGTGCTGCTGGGAGATACAGTATTGTGCGTAGTTTGGGTTAGGAGATGTGTCTTTGGCGTATTGGAAGTGTGTTGCAATGGCTGCATCTCCTGTTGTCTTCCAGTTGCTATGCAGTACGCTTTGACCTGGTCTTGTGAGTGTGCTCTTGTCTGCTGTGTAAGGGAGGACAGATGAGAGCGAATCGAGAGAGTGGAAGTGTGTATGATGTGTATGATGTGTTTGTGTTTGTTTCTGACTCTCATTCTCGTTCGTGCTTATCCTATTGGCTGCACCAAACACTTGCTTCCTCCCAAACTACAGGTGGTTGCTCCTAGGTGTTATAGTCGGGGTTTTGATCGATCCATGGCTCATGCCTCTCCTATCCGACAAAACACTCATTTCACAAACACATATGCAAGCGCATCTACAGTGTGCGCTGAACTACCCACACTATGGGGATTGTGGAAACAGAGTTTTAGGAAGAAAGACGGACAGGATGTCAATTCACAATTCATCCGAATCTGAATACGAGGATGGTGATATAACAAAGTACTCAAAGAATACAACTCAACAATAACACAACACAAACATCAGGACGAGCATTCGCGCGATTCAGGAATCCCCCTTCAACTGCTTTGCTTCTCCTCCCTGTATTCTCCGTTAGGGTCATCAGCATCGGGGCCACGACCATAACGGAGAATACGGAGCAGATGAAGAGATCTACAATCACCATTCTAACATACTCGTGGATGAATTCCACAATACTTAACACCTACAGATAAGGAGAGTATACACATGTTGAATAGTCATGAACCGGTATTCATGCTACTGGAGGATTACACCTAGTACTCCACAAATAGAAAGAACACATACTTGGTTGAGAATAGGGAACTGAGTAATACACTACAGTTGGATAGCATCCGATTCTGAGCAGCATCAGAGCATGATGATTGCATCATGGGTTCATAGAGAAGTAATGAAACAGGCGAGCTTCATACTTGAACACAGAATGCTGCTTATCCAGAAATAGCTTCACATTTGGGAAATATGAAAAAGAGGGGAAATAGGGGCAACCAGACAGATGGCCGACAAGTGGAGTATATAACCGAGATGTAGACAGTGAGACTATTATACAGTAGGAGCCGCGATCCGCATCTGCTGAGAATGTGGCAATCCGACATCATCTCATCAAAACCATTCCTCCCTTCCAACATCATTCCCAATCACACTGTAGATAACAACCCGTCACACGAGAATGAGAGAAATGCATCAGGTAAGGAAGAATGGATTCTCCAGTTCTTTCTTCCACAGGTCAAGAACTACAAGACTGCTACAGGAACAATAGCTTCTAAAAACCATGTGCTAGCAACAGCATGAACAGCAACCCGAGGGGACAGATTGGCAATGGAGACAATCAGCGATGGAGCCACGCGGATATGCATAGTGCAATGTAGTTGGGATGACTAAGACATAATGAGAGCCATTTGTCTCATATGTGATGGAATTGACAAATCTACATCATCACTGGCATATGACGGAACCCTTGCAGTAGTAACACTTATGACACATGAGCAATCGAACAAAAACCATTAGGAGTCACCATCTTTCAAAATAGAGAGAAGAATCAGATCGCACCAATGCACACCCACCACGGGATATTTCGCATTCCTATATCCAAATACGATATTAGGGGACGACGCCCTACTGAGTAGTTATAGCCCGACCTCGGAATGAACATGAGGCCAATCAGCATTACGACAACCAGAAGAGTTATTGATGCATACATACCAGCTATGCATTGTATCATCCATGCACATGATACACGACGAATGCGGAAGAAGCAGAGAAGGATGATCTTGAATTGCTCTCTAGTTAGTCGAATCACAATAGCAGGAGTTACATTATGATTATAACTAGCAATACATCTGATAATTATGACATGAACGTGTGAAAGAGAGATACAGACAAGATCACGCAATGCGGATCAACCACTCAATCCCTTCCTCCCAGCAATCATGCTTTATCATCCCGTTGCTTATATAGATGCTACACGTGTAGTACTTCAAGGGTGAATGAGTAACAGGGAAGCAGAGCAGATTCACAACCAGGAGGGATAGCGACCAAATATCCACATAAACGATACGAAATCGGTATGCTGATGACATACATAGAAGAGCATAACCATATCCCTGGATGATCAGATTGGGAGCAATGGCACAATCTCAGCACAATACCAACTATACCGGCTTCATACAACCACTCATATAAGACGGGATCAAGATGAGCGATAAGGGAATAGGATCTGACAGTTGATTTCCTTCTACCGCTATCATCGTGAAGAAACAGTATCACAGTGGGCATTGCGAAGAGGAATCACAGCGGATGTGTACGACGATAAACCAAAAGACGGAGGTTTCCCAAATCAGAGGTAATGGCAACATTCAGTGAGCGAGAGTATTGAATCTGCAATGCTCACCCGAATATAACATTGAAATGATCATCAACAGAGCATCGCAGACTTCAATCGCAGATTGTACACAAGGAGGGAAGAATTCGAGCTATTCGTAGACCCTACCTCATTATGCAATGCATTGACAGATGAATAGTACTCTTCAGTCCCTTCGAAACAACTTAACAGACTAAATCAGGGAATGACGCACTTTGGATCCCATCAATAATGGGATTCATTGTGCATCTCCAGTTAAGTACAATAGCATACAGCTACATCAAGAATGACACTTAGAAAGCAATTGTCAGCAGGAAGAGGACAATGGGGAGCGGTACACGTCAAATGTGTAATAAACAACTATTACATTATGATGAAGACATCCGCATACCATCAGACCTAAACAGCATGGCGCCATCTCCATCGAAAAAACGATAAGCGGCGTATGGTGTTGTATGAGATAATTACACAACTTGGCAAAATATCGGAATCGAAGACTCAGAATTGAATGAAATCTGAGTCATAACGAGCGGCGAAACGCCCAAGTCAAGCCTAAGCTCCAGCAACCGGGACCCCACGAATTCGTGCGCAGCGAGGATCCCGATTGTTGGGACCCCACACGATAACGAAATTCGTTCGTTTTTTCGCCACAGCGTCGCTTTGTCATTCTTAGGATCGCAGCCCATGCCACTCCAGCAACGACTTGGAGTGTGTTCGCTCTGCCACGAGCCACTCGGATTGCTCCAGGGAAAGAAGTGCGCCGTGTGTGGTCGTGTTGTTTGCCAGAAATGCTGTGTTCGCGAGAGGGGAGTCAACGCCATATTTAGAAACATGAACGGAAAACCGATCGTTCTGTGCAACCCCTGTCTTGCCGTACGCGAGGCTACCCTTGAGAGTTCGAATCCCGCTGATGATTCACACGTAACGGAGCAGAGTACGAAGGACGAATGGTGTGAGGGGTTGTTGCGTGCGTTTCCTATCGTGTTTTCATGCGTAGTGAACAAGATCACACTATCCAAGGATGCGAGTTATGGTAACATCCACTCCTCCGTGTTTACGGTTTTCCCGTGTGTGCAGAATGACTCGTAGGTGGAACTGCCGCTTTCGTACGCTTCTCAGTACTCCAACACGCCCATCACCATCACCCTTATGAATGATGTGGTTGTCACGCTTCTTCTCCCGAGCTGCTCTTCCTCATACATAAGCGACGAGTGGATGACACTCCACCACCCCCTGAATCACACTCGGCTCTATCTCAACATCAAATATCTCTTCCTCTCCTCCGACCATCCCGAAACGAATCCGGCCCTGCTACAAGAGTTCCAGCAACTTCCGCTGCGCAGCAACGTATATCTTCGCCTCTTCCCTCTCCCGCCCATTCTCGATCGCAGCGAGGACAAAAATGAAACGCAGGGCCCTTCCCCTCTGGAGGAAGAGAGCGCTCGCTCGCTTTCCGTAGCGTTCGTTCCCAGTTTTGCCCTGTTCGTGTTCCTGTGGCGCGCCACGAAGCGGTTCCCGCGCTGGCTCCGCATCACCGTCATTCCTCTCCTCACGACCGCGTTGATCGTTCTATATCCTTTTCTGCAGCAATAGAACTTTCTTCACCCACGCTGGCTTTTGGGATCAAGGTGGCGAAGCACGCGTTTTCATCTCTGCAGATTCCGACGTGCCTCTCGCCCACCACGCCCTTCTCGCCCACCACGCCCGTGGAGGAAGAGACGGACATTCTAGGACAGCTGTCCATCCGCGTGGTGGGCATCTCCTGCGTTCCCCCGCCCGCGGAGGGTTTGAAGAACTCCGACTCGAAGTACGGACTGACGGCGGAGGACAAGGTGCCCTCGCAGGAGGAAATGAAGCGAAATCCTTCAGAGGAGAAGGCGCCGGTGGAGAATAGCGAAGAGAAGCGGCCTCGCCGGTTTAGCATCCAGGAGAATGAGAAGGGGTCGCAGCCCTTTAGCGTGTTTGAAAAGGGGTCTTTTCACTTGGACTCGCTCGTCGAATTGGGAGTGATGCATGAGGAGTAGGCTGATATGTAGTATGGAATATCCCATTTTTAACTGTTTGCTTTTTGTGATGACTGCATGTTTGTTTGATCCAACAGTGCCATCCAATTGTTTATCCCTTGCGAAGATCCCGTTTCCGTTGTTGCGATTCTCCTGTACGTCGTCTGTAAATGCAAATCGAGCAGCCGGAGAACAATCTGGCGCAGCAGCCGGTGCAGAGTACTCTGGTCCCCGATTTTTACCAAATTCTCAACAAGCAGTAGTTGTGCAGTTCGATATGTTGATCACTTAGTGATAATGTGCAAGGGGAGAAGAGTTTCCAACTGAAGCCAGTCCTCGCCGAACGGGGTGGAAGAATACATGAAGATTAACAGATAGAAAGCTACAACCTAACAATGGACGGTCTAGACCGATTGACGGGCGAGGGGCTGTCCTCCTTCCAGCGCTATACAAACGCGTCGCTGAACCCGATGATGGAGTCCGACTCCAGTCTCTGCTCGCTGAACATGCTGAATGGGGCCAGCGCGAGCTTCCAGCGCGTGGTGCGCAATTCCTTCCAAGTCACGGACCGCGAGACCCTCAACAGTCTCGCCTCCTTCTTCAACGGAGCCGAATCCCTTCCCTCCAAAACGGAAAGCGAGAAGCGGCAGGCGTCACTGCGTCAGAAAGCAAAGGACCGGCACCACAAGGAATCCCCCTTTTCCATGAACGAGTCGGGGCAGAAGCGCATCCCATCGCGCTCCATCCCCTCTCTCCTCAAGGAGCGGCGCTGCGACGACCTCTTCACCGTGCCCCTTTCCGCCCTCCTTCCCCCGTAGTTCATCCACCAGCAGCTGCAATACGCCACACCCGACATCCAAGGCATTCAGCTCATTCTCACGTCCATCCGTCTTGAGGGCACTTCGCCCGCAGAGGAGAAGAAGGCCGCCTACGTCACGCGCGAGTTGCTCGCCTCCGCCCGCGAGGTACTTCGCGTGATGAGTAGTATTGGCGGGAGAAGTCAATCGCAGCCCATCGCTTCCTTCTGCGGCACATCGCACAAACCTCCTTCGTTCAACTCCTCTTCTCGCTGAAATGTCACCTCTTCCTCATCCAGTCGCTCGAGCGCAGCGAACTCGCCCACACCGAGCACGACACCATCTTCCGCCTCGTCGCCGCGCTCGTCGAAGTCTCTCTTCTTCCCTTGTTTTATCCACAGACATGTCCGTCACTCATTCCTCCTTCCCTCCTTCGCTCCCTCGTCGCCATCGCCTCCGACCCAACAGACCCTCTTCTCACTCCCGCCCTCCAATGCCTTCTCTCCCTCCTCATCAAATCCCCGCGGTTGTTCATCTCCTGCAACGGCGTGCCCTGTCTCCTCAACGGCTGCATTCTGACCCACAACACTCCCCTCCTCCAATCCGCCCTCCTCACCTGTCTCTTCTTCCTCAACGACAAGCCCTACCGCCAGTCCAAACTCCTACTCGACATGCAGGTCATTCTGGACCCGCTCCTTGCCGACACGCCGCCCACACCCACCCAGGCCTACGACGAGTCGCTCGTGTTCGTCGCGCCGAACATCGCCGTGCTGACCGTGCTGCGCTCCTGGAACGGTTTGTTGATCGCCGGCAACGACTTCAACTCCTTTCGCAACTACATCACCGTGCTTTCCATGCGCTGCGACGACGCGCCACAAATGGTTATCGCCATTCTTTTCAACCTCTTCACGCTCTTCGGACTGCCCGCGCCCAACTTGCTGTGCGAGGACGACTTGGTGAAACAGTCCGTTTTCTGGACGCGTTGCTCGCTCTATCTCGACCGCGTGGGCATGAACCCCTCCGTACGCACTTCCGTGCGCACCAATTTGCTCACCACGTACTTGTCGGTGCTGGTGATGACGAGTCTGCGAGCAAAACTCCCCGAGACGCTGGTGGTGCTGCTGAAGAACTCGAATACGCACATTGTGTTTCTGGCGCGCTGTCTGCTGACGGTGCTGTCCTTGTTTTCCAACCTGTTTATTTCGCCTGCCCAAAACACTTGCTACAAGTCCATTTCCACATCTCTCCTCCTCTCCCTGAAGGAGACGGCCAAAACGCCGCTCACCTACTCGATCATCTCCATCGACTCCAGCGCGATGTACCTGTACCCCATCCTCCAGCACTCGCTCTACACACAGAACGACCTGGTGGACTACATGAGCTGGGTCTCTCTCTACCACACCATCATCGACAGCTTCTGCGACAACCAGCACGCGGCAGAGCCCTTCTCCATCACCGACACGCTCTGCCAGCACAGCCTCATCAACCAGAGCATGCTGAGTCGCACGCTCAGCTCGCTCTTCCGCAACAGGCAGCACTTCACCGCGCTGCTCCGCGACATCAACGTGAAGGCAGCAGCGTGGTGTGACGGATAGAAGCAGTGTCTGCAGGAGATCGCCGCGTGGGACTGGGGCGTGCTGTTCAGCCTGCTGCTCGTCACGGTCAACAGTCCGCAGTTCATCAACGAGTTCGCGAAGACGCGCGTCATGGCGGAGATGGAGCACTATTTCATCCCCTCGGCGGACGAGAACTCCTTCATCAACCAGCCCATCACCGTAGCACTGTTCCGCCCTCCTCACGCCCAGACCCACTCCGTCATCGTGCTCTGCTCCTGCGTGTTGTGGCTCATCATCCTCCTGCAGACCGACCCGCAGATCCTCTCGCGCGAGCACAAGCAGACGGTGCTGCGCTTCGTCACGGACGGCGTGCTGCAGGTCACGCGCAGCTCCGTCGGCAGCAACGTGGGCATGTACAGCACGGCGCGCTTGCGCTACACCAACGCGTACTTTTATTTGGTGCTGGCGATCCACCTCCTCTTCTCGCTGCGCCTGCACTCTGTGATGGTGGAGTCCGCGCTCCTCCAGTCGCTTTTTGCCTTCTGCTCGCACATCTCCTCCTTCATGTTCAACCCCGACTTCGTCGCTATCTTCGTCACCTACCTCCACATCGCCGAGGAGTCGCTCAACAGCGAGCGGCTCTACTTCGCCTCGCTCGTGGAGCACGGCAACGACGACATCCGCCGGCTGTGTCTAGCGCGCATCCGCAGTGAACTTATCTACCACACGGCGAGCGAGGAGTTCGTGATGTGGAGTCTGCCGCTGGTCTGTCTGGCCGTCGGGAAGACGGAGTCCCTCACGGCGCTCGCCGTGAGCATTCTCGATGACATGTTTGTTAACACGCGATTCACAGCGCACGTGGTGAGCTATCTGCGCACAGTGAAGGACGTCATGGCCGCCATCGTCCGGCTCCCTGATTCCAGAGAGTTCCTCTACCGCCTCCTCCGCACCGACGCGGGCTTTCAGCTGTGCGAGGAGCACCAGTTCGTCTCCGACTCCTTCGACGAGTTCATGGTAGGCGCCGGTCTCCGCCTCCACCCTAGGAAACGGGCATCTACGACTACGTCGTCGACATGGAGAACGTGGTCACGGCGGGTCTCCTGCAGAACCCCTCGAACGCCGCGTCGTCGCCCTTCTTCGTGGACAACGACAACGAGCTGCTCGTGACGCCGCTGCGCTTGCAGCCCCCACACCACATCACCATGTCCATTCTCAAGGACGACCTGCTGCACGTTCAGTGGTTCTACGAACTGCCCTGGCGCATCGAGGCGATGGCCAGCGGCCAGCGGCAGAACTGCGAGGTGGCGATCGACGTGAGCGCGCCGCGCATGCTTGCCTTCGGCGAGGACGCGACGCACTCCACCCTCCGCATCCGCGGCGTGTTCTGCGACGCGAGCACCAGCGAGATCCAGCCGGTGGTATTGCGTAATGGCGGCGACGCGGCGGTGCTGCTGTGCGTGGGGAGTGAGGGTCTGATGTACAACAACCTGCGGTGCGACCTGAACGAGGTGCAGAACAAGGACGCGCTGTTCGAGACGTACTGGGAGTCTGCGAAGGACAGCGGCGTCGACCGACTGGTGAGTGGCTGCATGTGCGCGTGATGTGAAGACGGCGATTTGGCAGTTTGTCACCTCGCAGCAACGGGGCTTCGAGAAGGTGGACTTCTCCTTCCTGAACGCCAAGCTGCCCGCCACCAGCAATGCCGACTCCATTCACCGTCTCTGCAAGGAAGGTGCCAATCATACGGGGGTGTGAGCCCTAGGCAGCTGCTGCGTGTGGGAGTGCGGTCGTGGCTCCCGCGGGGAAGTCGTGGTGTACGCGGTGGAGTACGTGGTGGAGTTGGTCCCGCAGAAGTGGGCTCTTCGTCGTTCCCTCACAAGCAGGCCTCGTCCCGCGGTAATCCATCCTCACTTCATCGGCTCGCTCTTCGCCTCCTCGCTCGGCTTCGCGTTCCTGCAATCCCACATCGATTTGACGGAGTTCTGTAAGATCGCGACGGACCCGTCCGAGAGTCTGATGAACCGCCGCGCCGTCATCTGGTCGTTGGCGCACATCGCAACGCATCCGCACGGCACGCGTTTTCTAAAGGAGCAGTGCGGGCTGGATTTCGTGGAAACGGTGGAAACGATGGCACTGGAGGACGATTTCTTGTCTCTGCGTGGAACCGCGATGATGATCCTGTCCTTCGTGGTCACCAACTCCTCGATTCGAGAGGAACTGACCGAAAAGGGTTGGTTTTGTGGAATGATGGGCGGGAACGCGATCTGTCTGCCGATGAAGAAGCAGGATCAGTTCTTCCAGAGCGTGCTGTCCGAGAACTGGCTGATTCCGACGTGCAACCACTTCCGGAAGTGCGACGCGCCGACGGAGGTGCCGGGCTTCCAGCACCTGGCCCGTAGTGAGAGCCAGCAGGAGGCGGGGTGTGGCGAGTACACGCAGACAAACGTGTGTCCGAGCGACATCGCGATACGGGAGGAGGACGTCACGGAGGACGAGAAGAAGATCATCCAGCTGATCTGTGGGCGTGAGTGGGCGAGGTGAGGCGTAGTGTCGTTGAACTCGGTGGTGTACTACAAGGAGACGAAGCAGCAGCTGATGGTGCTGAAGCGGCTCTCGCCCACGCTGTTCCGGCAGCCGCGTGAGCGAGGAGGAGGCGAGTGAGGCGTAGGACTGTTCGTGCTGGTGCAGCACCTGTTCTCGGTGGTGGAGATCCCGCGAGGGTGGCGGCGGTTCGTGCTGGAGCTGTTCAACGAGATGAAGTGGAGTGAGGAGGAGTGGAGCGTGTTCGATGAGGTGGGGAGTAGGAGGTGAGGGTGAGGCGTAGTACCCCTTCTCGAAGGCGATGCGAACCATCGACGAAATGTGTGACGGTACAATTTCGTGATAACAAACATGTTTATTTGATATGCTTGCTGGGTGGCTTTCGAGCAATCTAGGGATGAGAGGAGGAGCGAGAAGCCACAATTCCATTGATCTGGTCTGTGGAGGTTTGGAAGAAATTCATAATGTGCTGCACGGCAAGGGTTGCAGCCTTCCAGTGGGCATCATGCATCCGCTTGAAAAAGGAAGCAATCTGCTCTTCCCAGCGCAACAGGACGCGGCGAATCAGCAAATCGTAGATATGCTCAAACCCAGAAAAGAAGGGGTGGCAAAAATAGAGAGCAAACGCAATCTCCAGAATGTCGCACCAAATGCCACTACGGGTAAAAACGAGGACAGGAGCAGCACTATCTTGCTAGCAACCGCCTCAGAAGGGAGATCACCACACTGACAGGAACAACTATGAGCCTAGGAGTGAATTCGGGAAGGAGGCGGCACCAATATCGTAGATCTCTCTGAACGACACTTTTCACATCCTCCTTCTGATCCTCATAACTATTGTATGCGGGAAGGATGTACACAATGATGAGTCTACGGAACGATGATCCCCCACCACATTCGGGTTACACTACAAACCGGTTTACGTTCCGCACGACCTCTTCAAGATTCATGCAGTTCTTTTGGGAAGGATATTGTGTCATGCAGTTCGCGACGGATACGGTGTGGATCGGAGTATTGCCAGGACTAAAACCATGCACAGGACATGAGCTACTGGTGATGAAAGCAAGAGGGGAGAAGACAGAAGAGTCCGCACACTTCGGGTAGTGAATCGTCTTCGTCCGGAATTCGTATTGACCAAAGTGCTTCACCATGTCCTCTGAGATCAGAAAGCTGGTTCCCGTGCTGAAGAAGGTGTGCGATTCCTTCGGCGACAAGATGAACAGCGACTTTTTCCAGGTGATGCTCGTTCTGATTTCCGAGCAGCCGTGGTACAAGTTGCTGAAGACGGGAAACGGATTCTCGCAGGGAAGAGCGATTTCTCCACAGGCAGCTTCCTTTCCGACCCAGTTATGCTTAGACGTCTATAAAGAAGCTGCTGGAAATGTCGGCCTACTCGCTGGGGGCGTATACGGCGGATCGCGATCGTCTTGTGACGACCCTTGGACTGCGTCCGCAGGACATTCTCTACTTCAATGCGGAGGCGACAGTCGGGAAGCCCGCCTGCTTTCTGGCGGTGAATCACCAATCGAAGGAGTCTCTTCTCTCCCCTCCCTTCACACTAGAATCATCGCCTCCATCCGAGGTACCCAAGTCGAGCTGGACGTGCTGCGCGACCTGATCATCCAACCCAGCAGGCTCAATGGCGGCTTGGTGCATCGCGGCATGCGCGACGAGGCGGACGACGTGATCACCCTCCTCAAGCCGCACATCGACACTGCGTTCATCCACCACCCCGACTACCACCTGGTCCTCACGGGTCACAGTCTCGGCGCTGGTGCTGCAGCCATTGCCTCGCTCATCCTGCAGACGAGCTACCCGTCCATCAAGGCGTACTGCTACGCCTGCCCCTCCTGCGTGTCGGCAGAGCTGCTGCCGCAGCTGGCGCAGTCGGTGGTGAGCGTGATGAACATGCATGACCTTGTGCCGCGAATGAACTCCTCCGCCATGCACGGCGTGCGCGATGCGCTGGAGCGAGTGGGCTGTCAGGACGTGGTGGAGGTGGGTATGGGGTGAGGCGATGACGCGCAGGCGCTCTTGTCGCTGTGCAGTGACAGTCCGCAGGTAGGTGAGGTGGTGCGTGGGATTGACAAAACGCTGGGCTTTTTCGGGTTTGAGTCCTTCTTCAAAGCGCCCGCCCCGCGCAAGGCGCTGCCTCCGCCTTCACGCGCCTGCCCGCTGTCTCCCTATGAGATCATTCACAACAAGTGTTTGCTCATGCGCGCGCAGTCCGCGCCCGCGCCGCTGGCGGAGCACAAGCGGCTGCATGGCGAGTCCTGTGGGCGTGGGGGTGTGTGATGAGGTGTAGCCAGTCAGTACCTCCAGCGAACCAACCGCGCGCGTCGCTACCTGCCCGTGGTGCCCGTGGTGCCCGTGACTGTAGAAAAGGAGTTGAATTCTGGAGTAACTGGAGAGGTGACTTCTGTGGTGCCTTCAACCGTGGAGAAGGCGACTTCTGTGGATAAAGTGAATTCTGTGATGCCTGGTGAGATGATTCATACAAAGACAGCAATGCCGACAGAGCCGGTGGAAAGGGAGCAGAAGGAGACGTCATGGGTGGAGGGGTACAACCGCCTGAACACCTCCATGTCGGTGTTCGTGAACGCGGCGCGCGCCTACTACAGCTACCGCGAGAGCGAGAAGAAGATCCTGGGCGGCTTCGAGAAGACGGTGGAGCAGTTGGTGGGCAGCTACACCGACAACCTCCACACGCGCATTGAGGACAGCATCGGCAGGGAGATGGAGAAGCTGAAGGCGCTTCAGCTGACCACCAGCGCCGCGACGCTGGCGGCGGGCGTGGCGGCGGTGCGGCAGGAAGAGAGAGAAGGCGATTTGCCGCGGTTCATTCAGCAGCAGACGGCAGTGCGGCAGGAAGAGAGAGAAGGCAATTTGCCGCGGTTCATTCAGCAGCAGACGGCAGTGCTGGGCCAGTGTCTGGCGGGCAGCGTGAGCGAGCTGAACGCGGCGCTGCAGCAGAACGTGGCGCAGTTCCAGAAGGAGATGGCGAGCGCGAGCAACACGCTGCTGCCGCCGTTGACCGCTCCGGCGAAGAATGACCTGGCTTCGCTGTACCAGTCGCTGCGCCAGTTCGTGAGCGAGGGCTGCGGGAAGAAGGAGAAGGACTGGTTCCCGTACCCGCAGCTGTACCCGCCCGGGACGCTGCTGCACCTGCGCAACAACCCGACGATCGGGAAGCAGGACGATTACGCATTGATGGAGGCGGTTGCCGATCGGTGCCAGGGAAAGCGGCCGTCTGCTCGGTTCGGGAGCGCTGGAGACGAGAAGAAGGGTGTGGAGATGGTGGAGGTGGACAAGGAGGAATTCGACCATTACAGTCTGGACGTGTCGCTGATCGAAGACCACCGGATGGGTAACTACGTGTGGGGCTTGTGCAAGTATTACGACTCTCTGAAGAGGGATGCGTAGTATTGTTTCAGCAGTTGTTTGTTGTTGAAGCATTCCTTTGCGGAAGCATGATAGGGTGGGGATTTTGCATGAACTTCTTATGAATAGTCTTCGCTTGACGATTTCGTTTCTCCTTATCGTTCTCTCGATGATAGGGATCGTGTTTCTCAGCGGGACGCTTCTGATGTACCAGTAGCGAGCATGGAGGGAAACTGAGTTCCGTAGGATAAACGAGATCTCTGCAAGGCTTGTCGCCGTCACATCCTTCAGTTTTGTTCTTCTCGATACGGATGTGGAGTATGACATACCTCCAGTCTCCAATTCCGATGGAGCCGTGCCGACTGAAAGGGAGATTCCTTTTGTGACCGAGCGAGTGCATCATGAGCCGACAGTGCAATACCAAATGGAAAGTGCGGATTCGAAGACAAAGAGCACGATTCTCCTTGAACGGCAGTCTCTGCCCGATTTTTCCGAAGCGAAATCCTGGGACGAGATGACGGAACACTATAGGGACTATATCAGGTCGTTTGGGAAGAAGAGGAAGGTGACGCGAGGGAAGAAGCAGAAAGAGCAGGGGAGGGATAATCCTGTCCTCATGACAATTCCATTTGAATGGCAGTACGGAGAGGACTTTTCATTCACGCGGGATAACCACACCATCACCTTCTATCGTTCTCCCGATGATGCGTTTCACTACGATTACGACATCCGTATCTACACTACTCGTTATTCACGCGTAGGGTCTCGCGGGTATGATTGCGACATTCTGCTGTCCTCTTTACTCTCGGACCTTCCACTCAACAACATCGCGCGTGTCACACACAACACAGCACGGTTGCAAGACGATGTGTGCTACGACCGCATTGCCATTCTCTCCACCCGAGGCTACGCGAACATGTACCACAACGCGGAGTGGATCGTGAACTTCATCCACTACGCCAGCAACATCGCCAACTTCCCTCTTGTCCTTCTTCGCCGCGCCGTTTGACAAGTAGATTGACGCCTTCTTTATCGTCAACCCCACGCACGACCTCCGCCACTCCACCACTTCTGTCTGGAACAGCGCCTTTTTCTCCAACACGCTTTCCATCTTCCCGGACGAAATTCGGCCCGTTTTTCTCAACTCGATGAAGGGGCGCGTAAACACCGTGTGCATTCACAGAGCGGTGGAAATTGCTTCCAATAGTGACGCGTAGCTGTTCATCAGCATCACGACTCCCATCATGGACATGTTCCTCGACCTGCGGGAACCCTTGCTGGTGAAGAAGGTGATGTACCGGGCGTTTCATATCAGCGAGGAAGTGAGGCGGCCCCCGCGGTTACAGACGCTATTCATCGTGAGAGAAGGAACCACTCGGCAGATTGTGAATCTGGATGAGCTGGTGGGGAGAATGAAGGAGGAAATGGGCGAGCGGGTTTGGAAGGGGAAGTACGCTGAAGCGTAGATGGAATTGCGGACGATGTTCTTCAAGAACATGTCCTTTGAGCAGCAGGTGGTGCTGATGAGTTCGACGGACATTGTGATGGGAATGCACGGAGCAGCGTTCGTCAATATCATGTTCATGCGGCCACGCTCGGGATTTATGGAGTTCTTCTCGCCCATCGCCCACATCCTGTACTATGAGAACATGGCGAGGAAGACGGATTTGGTGTACGTTGGAGTGGCGAGGAATCGCGTTGCGCCGTCGAAGAGAAAGATCGCGGACGGGAGGAACAAGAACATTATTGTTGACGTGAACATGGTGATGAGGCAGTTCGTCCCTCTTGTGAACGATGTGTTTGAGCAGAAGTACTTTCTGGTTTCATGATAGCATGTCCTTTAACAGTGTTTGCTCAACCACTCCCGTTCGTCACGCCTAGCGAACACTGAAGCGGATTCTGTGGGAGAACAAGGATGTAGGACGCATCAACCAGGATGCGTTGGAAGCCATCAGTACGCATTTCTCTATTCCTTTACCAACAGATGTTGCGGTAGTTGCGTTCCTTGAGCAGGTGGTGAAGGATGCTCTCGTGGACGCCGAAAAGAACAGCATCGTTCGCTTTGACGAGTATATGATGTTCGTTTGAGAGGGTTGGATGAGAAGAAGATACACCCTGTCCCAATCCCAAAAGCGTTACTCTTTTCTTGAAGGTGTGTACAATTCCGTAAAGCCCATAGAGTGCGGTGATGGGGTAGAATCAAGAAGAGAAGAAACGGCAGGTGATCATTCGGAAACGAAGGAGTGTGAAGCGGAAGGATAGCGATGACAAGAAGGAAGCACAGAAGGAGGAGAGAAGGAGGAAAGAGGGCGACGAGAAGGAGAGTGCTTGGAACTTGAAGGAAGAGGACTTTGACGACCTATAGGCGGGGTAGGAAGATGAATCTGTGCGCATTCCTCATCCATTCCTTCCCTTCTCCTGCTGCGCTCTTTCCATCTTAATTGCTTGTTTTTGGTGACCATGTGTTTGTTTGTTGCACGCACGATCGAAAACAGGAGTACTCGCGGGAATTGCTCCTAATTGGGGGTGGTTTTGAATCAAACACTCTTTTGCAAAAGAGAGAAGCGGTCCTGCCTCCGCAGTTTGCCGATGGAATTTTGCAACCCCGAGGGAATATGGGATAAGACTCCGGTTGGCGTAACGAGCGTGGTGAGTTGCCGCCGCCTGGGAAACTACTACGGAAACCTCAAGCGTCACTGCGGTTCCCTGAACGGTGCAGCCGTCTGGCTGTCGATTGAAGGAGAATGTCAGCCCTATTCGAAGATCGGTTTTGGAGTGATCGCGTTTATTCTCGTCCTCATCCTTGTTGTTTGCCGCATTACGTACCGAATTATCACGAAGAATTCTGACACCAAGAGCAAGACGGCGTTGCCTATGTATTTTGTTTGTTTCTGTTTTCTCTTACACAGTCTATGAACACAATTGAGGTTTCACAACAATACTTCCCGTTGAGCACCATGGAAGTGGAAGACAAGTATCCGAATTGTGCATCCACCGTAAAGCATAGGAACGAAAGTGTCCGCCAGAAGCAGAAGGATGGTTCCGAATCACTCCCCTGGGTGGAGAAGTACCGCCCTTCCGATTTGGACGATGTCATTTCGCAGAATGATATTATCACCACAAGTAAATGCCTTGCGAATCGCGTCATCCTTCCTAGTAAAGCACTTCATCGAAACAAATAGCCTCCCTCACTTGCTATTCTATGGACCTCCCGGAACCGGAAAGACGACGACGATTATGGCCTGTGCGAAGATGTTGTATGGGAGCAGCCATTCCAACATGATCTTAGAAGCAAGCGATTGTGGAGTTCAAATAAAGAGTAGCTGAATGCTTCGGACGACCGAGGCATTGATGTCGTGAGAGAGCAGATCAAGAACTTCGCCGGGACGCAGAAGCTCTTCTCCTCTGGCACCAAGCTCGTGATCCTCGATGAGGCGGACAATATGACAAACGCTGCTCAATTCGCGCTGCGAAGAAGTCGTGAAGAGAATCGGTATGAATGGTAGTTATCGAGAAGTACAGTCAGAACACTCGCTTCTGCCTGATTTGCAACTACGTGTCCGAGATTATTCCCGCCCTGCAGTCCCGCTGTACTCGCTTCCGCTTCCAGCCACTGAACCCGGAGATGATCCGCTCCCGCCTGATGTATATCATTGAACAAGAGAAGTGATGACGGAAGAGTGGCCTCATGTTCAGAGTGGAGTGCACGGAGGATGGCGTAAACGCGCTATTGGACCTGGCCCATGGAGATATGCGACGTGTGATCAATATCTTGCAGGTCAATGCATATTCGCGTTGTGATGGTGCTAGGCTACCGCGATGGCGTACGGAAAGATCACGGGCGAGAATGTGTACAAGAGCGCTGGCTTCCCCTCTCCAAACGACATGGAGTTCGTATTGCAAGCGTTGCTGAACAAGTCCTTCTCGGAGGCGCTGGAGGGGATTCAGAAGCTGCAGAACGAGAAGCGTTTTGCTCTGAGCGACATCCTGACGGAATTGGTGAAGAAGCTGCAGGATATTGTGTTCCCTCCGCAGGCGGACGCCTACCTGTTCAAGGAGCTTGCCGAGCTCGAGTCATAATAAAAGCGGAGAGTGATGCGTAGATACCGCTTGACGGCCGGAACGCAGGAGGAAATCCAGCTGGCGTCTCTGGTGGGTATCTTCATTAAGGTGAGGGGAATGCTCGCTTGAATTGTTTGTTCGGAATCACCATCGAAATCGGGCTGATTTTTGCAGTTTATTTCAAAAACAGAAACGGCGTAAAGAAGCATGCAGCAAGGCCCACAGGGAAACCGGATTGAAGCAGTGGAAGGTCAGTTTGAGAACGCGACAAAACAGCAGTTCCTTGCGTATCTCAACACGCATGCGCTATTCTGGTGCGTTTATGGCGTAGTCTCCATGAGAGCGGAAACGACAACATGAGCGTTGAAAGCTCGGAGTCGAATTCAACGAATGTGGGTAGAAAGAGATCGGCTTGTGATTGCTAGGACTTGGACATGCAAATCGATGAGGAGAGCGCGAAGAGTGGAATCACGCTGACGATTGACTTCCGGCAGCTCATGCGGGAGAATGAAGTGCTCGCCAACAGTATCCAGCTACAGTATCACAAGGTCTATCCCTACGTGGAGAGGGCTGCGCAGGAGTACGTTAAGGAGCGAATTGGAGTTGTGGGAGCGGTTTTGGGCGTTGAGGTGTTAGGACAGTACATCGAGCTTCACGCCGAAGGTCTTCGTGTCGTTTACAAATCTTCCCACTACCCTGGCGCTTCGTCAGGTGCGCAGCAACAGTATTGGCACACTGATCAGCATTTCCGGCACCATCACCCGCACGACGGACGTGAAACCGGAGCTCATCTACGGGTGCTTCGTCTGCGACTCCTGCGGAGCCGTGATCCCCTCGGTGGATCAGCAATTCCAGTTCACGAAGCCCACGACGTGCTCCAACCGCGAGTGCACGAACCGCTCGAAGTTCACGCTGGACCTGAGCGGGAGCGTGTTCACGGACTGGCAGCGCGTGAAGCTGCAGGAGAACACCAACGAGATTCCCGCGGGAAGCATGCCGCGATCGATGGACCTGATTCTGCGCGAGTCGCTGGTGGAGAGCGTGAAGCCGGGCGACAAGGTGGTGGCGGTGGGCTCGCTGATCGTGATTCCCGACATTGCGCAGATGTGGGGCAGAGAGGGGAGTATAAACCGTAGGTCTAGACAGGGTCAAGTGACGACGCTGCATCGCAAGGACGGGGACCAGGGAGTGACGGGGCTGCGCGGGCTGGGCGTGCGGTGCTTGACGTGAGAGAGAGAGGGTGGAATGAGACGAAGGTACCGCGTGGCGTTCCTGTGCTCGTCGATCACGTCGGTGTATGAGGGCGAGGACGAGGAGATCACGAACGAGACGGATTATGTGAACAGCGTGAGCGACGAGGTGAAGCAGCGTGTGTTTGAGATGCGCAAGGACAGCGCCATCTACCGCAAGCTGGCGAACTCCATTGCGCCGTCGGTGTATGGGCATGTAGGTGGTGTGCTTTGTGATGTGCTTTATCCGTGTGATGAGTGATGATGTGATGAGTGATGTGATGAGTGATGTGATGAGTGATGTGATGAGATGAGTGATGAGTGATGAGTGATGACTGTGATGAGATAAAAATGATGACTGTGACAACAAAAGAGTGATTAAGCACTCACAACACACACACTCACATATCCAGATCGACGTCAAATGCGGCATCCTCCTCCAGCTCATCGGCGGCGTCCACAAGTACACGCCCGACGGCGGCTCCATCCGCGGCGACATCAACATCTGCATCGTGGGCGACCCCTCCACCGCCAAGTCCCAGTTCCTCAAGTACGTCAACTCCATCACGCCTCGCTCCGTCTACACCTCCGGCCGCTCCTCCTCCGCCGCCGGTCTCACCGTGGGCGTGACGCGCGACCCTGAGACGCGCGAGCTGTGCCTGGAGGCGGGCGCGTTGATGCTGAGCGACAACGGCATCTGTTGTATCGATGAGTTTGACAAGATGGACTACTCCGACCAAGTGGCCATCCACGAGGCCATGGAGCAACAGACGCTGTCCGTCAGCAAGGCGGGCATCACCGCCACACTCAACGCGCGCACTTCCATCCTGGCGGCAGCCAACCCCATTGGCGGGCGGTATGACCGCACGAAGACGCTGAAGCAGAACATCAGCATCACGGCGCCGCTGATGAGCAGATTCGACCTGTTCTTCGTGGTGCTGGACGACTGTGACAGCGAGGTGGACAAGATGATTGCCGACCACATCATCAACCGACGCCGTGGACTCGAAGAGTGGGGGTGTGAGGGGGACATGAGGGATAGAGAAGAGGCCGGGCCGTTGTACAGCACGCAGCAAGTGCAGGAGTACATCGAGTTTGCCAGACACTTCACGCCGCGTAGGTGCTGTGTGTGAGAGAGCGCCGCTCACGCCCTGTAGAGTTCACGGAGGAGGCGGAGGAGCTGCTGGTGTCCTGCTACCGCAAGCTGCGCGAGAACGACTCGGTGGGCTCGCGGTCGCAGACGGCGTACCGAATCACCGTGCGTCAGCTGGAGTCGCTAATTCGCCTGAGCGAGGCGCTGGCGAAGCTGTTCTTCGACCAGTACGTGCTGCCGAAGTACGTGATCGAGGCGAACCGGTTGTTGCAGAAGTCGATCATCCATGTCGAATCGGGAGATGTCAACCTGGATGACGTGGACGAGTGGGCGGTGGAAGAGCCGATGGACGAGGAGAAGGAGCCCGAGCCGGAGAAGGTGGTGCAGGACGCGATGGCGAAGAATGTGATTCACGTGACGTTCGAGGAGTACAAGCAGATGACCTCGGCGATCGTGCTGCTGCTGCGCAGAGCGAGGGACGACGCGGCTAGAGACAAGCCGGACGAGGTGTTCAAGGGATTGCCACTGGCGAGAGTGATGAACGAGCTGCTGGTGGCGATGCACATCGAGGACCCGGAGGAGCTCCTGTACAAGAAGAAGATCGTGCGGATGGTCATTCACCGTCTGATCAAGAAGGATCATGTTCTGGTGGTGAATTGTGATATTGCATATATGGAGGAGGACAACTGGATTATCGACGTACACCCCAACTTTGTCCTCCCGTAGGCTTTTGTGACCTTCTCCTGTTTGTTAGGAATAACCGCGGTGACCATCTTTGAGTTGGAACGAAAGAAAACGGAAGGGATGAGTGCTAGTATTGTACGTTTCGATCAACGCGGCCGTTTGTAATCCGTAGACAAAGGACTTAGTCAACCCCAAGCCTTTCCTGAGTATGATGACAGGGAAGATGATCTGCGTCAAGCTGAAGTGGGGTTTGGAATATCAGGGTGAGTGGTGCGCGGTGGATTATCAAGCATAGGCTATCTGGTTTCCTATGATGCTTACATGAATCTGCAGGTAGGGAGAGTTGTCGGGGACTGACGGGTAGTTGGCTAGTTGCGAAGAGTACGTCGATGGAAAGAGCACGGCTCTTCTTGGCGATGTGCTGATTCGGTTGACTGTGCGTTGCGCCTTTCACCCGTAGTTGCAACAATGTGCTATATATTCGTGATATGAGTGAGGAGGGCGAGAATAAGGAAATGCAGACTGAGTAAAGAGTTCGTTCGTTTTCTGTGTTTGTTTGAAGCATTCATGCTGCATTCCGTGTTGGAGGGTTCGTCATTCACCATGCCAAGAAGTCACTCTCGTTCCAGGTTTGCACTGTGGTTGATAACACTCACCATGTAGATCGCGTAGCCGGTCAGGCAGTCGTAATTCACGCTCGTCTCACCATCATTCCAGAAGTCCGAGAAGACGCTCTCATTCGCGCGAGCAGTCGCGTAGGTTTCATGGTGTGGTGATGAAAGAATAGGCCGCTCTCCCGAGCGCAAACACACGAGTCTTAAGAGAACGGATGATAAGAAGGAGGTATGGCTTAGATCACATGGCGTATAACGCATAGAGAGAGCAGAGAAGTCCGGAAAGAAGATCCGAGTCAAGGAGAAGTAGCTGTTTTTGTTTCTCTTGAGCAAATAGCATACAATGATAGCAGATACCGGGAGGAGAGCAGCCGCTACAGAGAACGGAGAGAGTACCGAAGACCGCAGAGAGAGGACACCTTTGACTGGAACCATAAGGGCTTCGACGAGCTGCAGAAGAGCAATACAGAGGACGATTACAGACAGAAGATACGCGAGGAGGTGATGCGTCGTATTCAGCAGAAGAAGAGTGAATAGCACGGTTTGTTAACAAACACACTCCATATAGTACAGTTAGTTAATCAAACGGTTCATCGCCTCGTAAATCGTCCTACTCCTAATTCCTCTCTCTGCGACCAAACCATGTGATGGTAGAGTTCACGGCTCGCTTCGTAATGCGGATAAATCCTCCGGTGTAGATTCCCTTGAAGGCATTGGCGAATCCAATCCTTCCGTTGCTGTTCCGACTCGAATTCAAGATCGTACGCACCGTGCTGCGAACGGTGAGATAGTTCGGATCGCCGTCTAGTGGTCATCACAGAATCACACCACTACTGTTGATTTGCATCTGCGTCTTGATCATATCGAAGGGGTGGGTGAGAAAGGTCGCAGAAATGCCCGCCGTAATACCCGTGGTGAGGTTGAGAAGGGTAATGGGAACGCCCTGGTGCGTATCGTGGATCTGCATGATGTGCGGCTTGATGGTGTGGTAGATGCAGATGTACAGACCCGAGTTCGGAGCATCTCTCAGGATGGTGGGAATCAAACCCGAGAAGAGTCCCCACTTGTTCTGCTTCATCACATTCTTGCAGGTGTGGAAGATGGTGTCGTTCGCCACCTTATCGTACTCCATTCTAGCAATCAAGAGGAAGAAGAGTGTGTACCTCGTTTTCACAAGGGTCACGGGGAGCATAATGGAGGAGCAGATCGACCGAGCGCAGAAACCCGCGCCGAGGGAATACAGGGACTTGTGATTGATGTTGCTGCCGCTCAGCGAGATGAAGCACACCTACGGTTTTCCGTTGGTCTCGTCCTGCAAAAACACGTGAAGCAAGTAGTAATACAAACCGACACCAAACGTGACGCGAATCAAACTGGCGGACTACACGTAAGTGGCAAACGAAAGGGACAACCAATCCGTCCCAAAAACCGAGAACTCCACGCTCCTTGTAGATCACCTTGCTTGTTTGCCGCCAATTGATGTGCTGAAGGGACTGTACTGACTCGCCCTTGTGCAACGTCGCTTCGTGAAAGAAGCCCTGCTGACGCGTCTTGACAACGTCCATGGGTTGAAGAATGATTGCTACTCCTCATTGGTGATCGAATGATTAAACAAGAAACGACACCGGACATTGATCCTGAGAAAAACTTGTACACTGCGAAAATCACTAATGCGTAAAGTAGCCGTATTATGCATGCCAGGGTGCTCCTTTTCGTTCAGAATCTTCCTGTTCATCTCCCCTTCCTAACGAGAAAACTGACAAAAAGCGCGTTTCCACGTTTCCACGAACCATCCTTGTACGTCAAACGCATTTGTCAACAGCTGTACATCCCATAACGAATCGAAAGTCTGTGTTTTACGCCAAATGAGCATCATAGAATTGTGTTGAGGCAATCCAAGTATACTCTATTCATCTACCTCCATCAGTCATCCCTATGTTCCATTTCAAATCGAATTCAACCCTGTTGGTGAAGAGAAAAGTGAAGCAACAGAAGCCATAGTTGGATAGCGGCTTTCCCGAATTAACCCCTTCGCGCTCTTTTCTCTCTCACCCAAATACCGAGTTCCTTACCGCAAGAATGAGTGCTGCTCCCGAAGAATACGTTCCTCAGCGTCCCAAGTATCAGAACCCTCTGGTCGACAGGTGAGAAGCGGATGGGAGGGTGTGATGTGAAGATATGCCTCCAAGGAAATGAGCTATGTGTGGTCCCCTGACATGAAATTTTCCACCTGGAGAAAGCTTTGGATTGCTCTCGCCACGGCTGAAAAGGAGCTGGGCCTGAACATTACCGACGAGCAGATCGCCGAAATGAAGGCTCACATTTACGACATCAACTACGAGTTTGCCGAAGCCAAGGAGAAGGAGCTGAGACACGATGTCATGTCCCACGTCCACGCTTTTGGCGAGCTTTGCCCCAAGGCCATGCCCATCATTCACCTGGGCGCCACTTCTTGCTATGTGGGCGACAACACCGATCTGATCCAGATTCGCGAGGCCTCTCACCTGATTCTGGACAAGCTGGTGCGCGTCATCAACGCTCTCCGCAACTTCTCGGACAAGTACCGCGATCTGCCCACGCTCGGCTTCACGCACTACCAGCCCGCTCAGCTGGTGACCGTCGGCAAGAGAGCGACGCTGTGGAACCAGGACCTGGTCATGGACCTCGAGAACCTGGAATACCAGATCGAACACATTCCCTTCCGCGGCGTGAAGGGCACCACCGGCACGCAGGCCTCTTTCATGGAGCTGTTCAACGGCGACCACGACAAGGTCATCGCGCTGGACAAGCGCGTCTGCGAATTGATGGGCTTCAAGCGCTCGATCGCGGTGAGCGGACAGACGTACACGCGCAAGGCGGACTACTACATCCTGACGGTGCTGTCGGGCATCGCGGCGTCGCTGTACAAGATGGCGGGCGACATCCGCCTGCTGGCGAACCTGAAGGAGATGGAGGAGCCTTTCGGCAAGAACCAGATCGGCTCCTCCGCCATGGCCTACAAGCGCAACCCCATGCGCTGCGAGCGCATCTGCTCGCTGGCGCGCTACGTGATGGGCCTGGCGCAGGACATGGCGCAGACGCACGCCTGCCAGTGGTTCGAGCGCACGCTCGACGACAGCGCCATTCGCCGCATCGTGCTGCCCGAGGCGTTCCTGGCGACGGACATCATCCTGACGGTGGCGCTGGACGTGACCAGCGGACTGATCGTGTGGCCGAAGGTGATCGGCGCGCACGTGAAGGAGCAGCTGCCCTTCATGGCAACCGAGAACATCCTGATGGAGTGCGTGAAGGCGGGCGGCGACCGCCAGGAGCTGCACGAGGCGATCCGCGTGCACTCGATGGAGGCGGCGCGCGTGTATAAAGAGGAGGGCAAGCCGTTCGACCTGCTGGAGGTGGCGGCGTGGGCGAGGCGTGAGGCGTAGAGAATCCGCAAGGACCCGCTGTTCGCCGCGGTGCACGACCGTCTGGACAGCATCGTGGACCCTGTGGCGTTCATCGGCCGCGCGCCGCAGCAGGTCGAGGCGTTCAACCGCGACATCGTGGACCCCTTCCTGCAGAAGTACCACCACTGCCTGGAGGAGAAGGTGGAGGACACCGTGAACGTGTAAGCGTCTGTTTGTTAAGGAAACACGCCAGCTAAAGGTCATGGCTTTCAGCGACGCGTCGGGCACGGCGGACACCCGAATGGCACCCGAGTAGTCCTGCAGACTCTCGTTCTCCACCGCGTCGCGCGACTCGTCCGTCGCAATCTCCACGTGCCGCGCATACGCCCGCGAGTTGTCCAGCGGCCGCCACAGGAACTACGCCTCAGCCCAGCCGCACACCCACACTTCCACCGCCGCCAAGATCACCAGCCACACACACCACCACACGCCCTCCATAAAGCTAGCCCTCACGCCGCCTCCACGCCCCCACAACCACTGGAGCTTCCACCACCGCTCGCTCGCCGCCTCCAGCAGCGGGAACGAGAAGAGCACGCAATAGCCCACGACGCTCGCCAGCACGCCCCACACCACCTTGCGGAGCCGCAGGAACACGACGAGCTTGGTGATCTGCTTGGTGCTGGCGAGCGTCTGCAGCGTCTCCTCCAGCGCGCAGAGCAGCCAGAGCAGCCAGACGGCCTCCACGCTACGCTCAAGGAGACAGAGGAGCACTACAGCGATGCGGCGCCGGTGCGCGGCAGGGATACGGAGAAGGCACCCAGCATGGCGGAGGACTCGGCGGCCCACAGCGTTGTGAGGATGATACTCGCGCCGAGCAGGACCACCTGCCACAGCACGGCGCCGAGACAGTCGCGCGTGATGCCGACCCTACGGAACATGGTGTGTCGGCGTGGGTACCCCATGGCTGCAAGGATGAGAAGGATGTGGAGAAGCGCTTTGGCGACAGCCTTGGAAACGGTGAAGGCAAAATGGTACAGGGCGTGGGCGGCGCCATCGCGGTTGAAGGCGCGGTAGAAGAGGAACTCGAAGCTCGCGCTGACGACGAATGACGATAATACAGCCTATTTCTGACAATGTGGGGAATGGAGTACGAAGATGAGATAATGAATGCCCATGAGGTCTCTGACGTGGAGCGCACACAAGACAATCCAAAGCACCCATTGGCAAGAGCAGAAGACGATGAGGCAGAACAAGAATGGAATGTACCCAAGAAGGGTCGCTGGGAGGTGGCCGTAGGCGTTCATCACCGTCACTTCTCCGTGGAGGTCCACATGCTGCCGCTCCACGTCGCACAAGCCCAGAAGGAGCCAGTACTTGCCTTCTCTTGGAATGTCGAAATGAAAGTGAACATTGCTGTTTGCCCTTCTACAGGATGAGAGTGCGCTTCAAGGAAAACTGAATTTTCCTTTCTGCTAGTAGAAATGCACTGCGACGATTGTCGGGAAGGATGAACGTACCCTCCCTTTTGCACTTGTTCATCTATGGGATAATCCAGCCTGGTAATAGCGAACGGCTTTTGAGTACGAATCACAGCACATGATCCGCTTCCCTTCTTCCTCATATCCAATCGTTCGAAGCTCTTCCTCGGATGAAACGATTGCCTACGGATGATGAATAATCAACAATACTGCTTGGATCGTCTTGGGATGGAACGTTGTTTCCGTACGCTGCGTCACATTTAAGGCTACATCAATGTAGGAAGAGTTGATACCGTGATAACTACAAAACACCAAAGAGGCGTAGACTATACGTCCCAATGCGCAAGCCAGGCCGATTATTGTACACGTAGAAACTCTGATATAGTACAGTCGCAGTATTCACATCATATTGGTCATACGCTGTCTTCATACAAAACATGGGAAATGGGAGAAGGAAAAGGATCTACAGCGTCACAACGGTCATAACTCAATATACCCATAATAGCGCAACTCTCATTTGTGTGTTTTCTACGATTCCGAGTTATCGTGGACTCAAGGATGTGGGGCAGCCCACACAACGAATCAATCCAAAACAAACACGGTACAGAGTTACATAATGGTAATACTGCCCGTCTGCAGCGAGACCTGCTTTCCATCCAACATAAACGAGCCCGAGATGCGGACCTTCAGCTCCTTCTCTTCCGTGAGCAGGCACTACAATTCATCACCCGAGCCGATTCATACCACCAGCTGCTGCGTAGCAGGCGCATCGGCGGTGATGGTGCTGGAGGACAGGGGATAGGAGTTCATCGTGATGTACTTGGGAGCAGAGAACTAGTATTAACAGCATGGTGAATCCCTAACAGTTGCAGAAAAATCGGTAATCTGATCGCCAAGAGTGTAAAAACGGCACAGGACATTGAAAAGATTCGGTGTGTCAAATCTGCAGTTCAAACGAAATGCCGACTCTCACTTCTTCATGACAATGGCGATACGAATCGACTCATTCGAGAACACTTCCTTTTCTCCCTCCTTCGCATCTCTTCACATCACCAACCCACAAAACCACTCACACAGGGAGCAACTCCAGATTCGCGGGAATCGCCGCATCTTCCTTCTTCGGCTCCTCCACCGCCGCCTTCACTTCCTTTGCACGGCTGCTGCGACCCGTCTTCTGGCCTCCCTTTCTGGTCCTCTTAATACTCACTTCTTCCTCGTCATCGCCAAAAATGACCTCCTTTTCCTCCTATCCATAAAACCCTCCGATTTCCGCCAACCTTCTTTTCCGTTGCACCTCGCTCCGAGTTGCACACCACGCACTTCTTGGCGGAAGCCGGATTACTGAACGCGCATGCCGGACACACCCACTTGTCCTGCGGCGAGTTGACCGTCACCTTCACGGCAGGCATGGCAGAGGAGGCTGTGCTGGGCTGCAGGAGCGACTGGCCGGCCTCGTGCTTGCGGCGAGCCGCCAGCTGATCGGGGTTGAACTGCGGCGCACTAAGGGTGAAGGAGGAGAAGAGGAAGAACAGCTTGCGCTCGAAAACTGATTTGTTCTAAAGGGGGTGAGTATGTGAGTGTGATGAGTGATGAGTGTGATGTGATGAGTGATGTGATGAGTGATGTGATGAGTGATGTGATGAGTGATGTGATGAGTGATGAGTGATGTGATGTGATGAGTGACAGCACAAGTAATGACAGTACACTCTCACAGCCACCTACTCTCCCACGGTACCACAGGAAGGCCACCACCACGTTGGCCACCACGAACAGCAGCACTACCATGCTGTAGTCCGCCTCCTTCTTCTCGCAGTACTCACCCTCGTACCCCGCGTCGCACACACAGTATCCACCTCCCACGCAGTCGCCGTGGCCGTGGCACGTGCTCGCGCGGTTGCACTCCGTGTCGCACTTCGTCCCGCTGAAGCCGTACACACACTCGCACTGACCGCTCCTATCCCTCACCCACCACACACACAACCACTTGGAGCAAATGCCGTGCTTGTGACACTCTTCCTGCCACGAGCAGTGCACGCTGCAACGGTCGCCGTAGTAGTCCGTGTCGCAGATGCACAGACCGTCTTCCAAGGAACCGTGCTCACATGAGGATTGCTTCGGCGCACCTGATGATCACGCGATGGAGTGGCACTCACAAGTCTCAGGGACGAAATCACCTTCGTTGCACTCGCACTTGAACGTCGTCACGTTGCAAAGGCCGTTGCCATTGCACTCAACGGTTCCCGAAGCATCCTCCACCAGACCCGGACACGACTTGTCACAGCCCTGTCCGTAGTACCCCATGTCGCAGGAACAGGCATTATTCTCGCAGCTGCCATGGCCATTGCATTCGACGAGGGCTTCATCCCGCATGAACGTATTAGGGCACGTGACTTCGCACGCCTCCCCAGAGAAGAGCGTTTCCGAACACTGGCAAATTGCCTTGGGAGTGGCGTCATCGTTCAGCACGCACTGTCCATTTCCATTACACACGCTCACATCACCATCAGCATTCGTCACATATCCAGGGCATTTCAAATCGCAGTGTTCCCCCACATAGCTAGAAGATCACAAGCAGAGCATCAATAACCCACCCAGCTTCACAGATACACTTACCCCCTTCTACCTTGCCATGGATGCATCCCGCATCCCCGGATTCCTCCAGGTGACGAAAACTAACGGAAGCAGCACAAATCGCTAGTATTCAGAGCGGAATTCCTGTTCCTACCAAGAAGAAGCAATTCTGTCAATATAGGTATCCTCAACATGAATGTGCAAGAAGAATAATGCCTAGCACTCTTGGATAATCCTATCAGTGGAATGACTATACTTTGGTTATTGTGGAAACAGAATCTATCTTTCTATTCGCCTCTTCCTTTTTGGATTCCATGGGAGCCAACCCTTTGTTTCGTTTGCAAGCCTTCCTATCTCTACAATCCACTTAGCTAGAACAACTACAACTATCACCATTCAGATAGCACTGATTCTCTGCGCAAAACAGACACTCTTTGAAACAGACTCCTAATCAATCACAGTGATCGACCACTGAACGGCTTGCTCATCAGTCTGCTTGTCCATCTTTTTCCCTGTTGATGGATTCTCAACAGTTTGCAGTCGTAGAAGAGGTGCGCAGCTCGGTCGGTTGGTACTTGGCATTTCCGAATTATCCGCAGAAACGGTCCCTGCTCCGCGTTCACAAGACTCCTCTATCCAGACCATCACTAGCGTTCAACAAGCGCGAAAAGATCAAGAGAAGATTCTGAAAGCGTTCAACACGCCCTCGTATCGTTTGCTGGTATGCACACTGAGTGGAATATGAAAGAATAGGAGTATGGTGCCCAAACCATGCTTTGGTATGAGGGTGTTGTTGATAAGGTGCAGCATTTGGTATCAACAGATACCATTGTCGATGGACTATCCTATGTAACTCATTTCGACATTGCTTTTACAAATAGCTCTCCTCCATCGTGACTTCCTATTTCACTCCAGTTCCCAAAAGACAAAAGCCTAGTATGATTTAGAGTTACGAAGTTATGCTGAGAGAGAGAGTCGAACATGGATTCCATTCAACAACAACTCGATTTTGTGATGGTGGGGGTATTCTTCCGCAATCACGCATAGCAACAAATGGCAGCAGTGCAAGAGGACAATCAGCGTAAGAACGAAGAGCTGAAACGGCTGAAGTCGCAAATCGCCTCTGTTTCGGGTCCCTCTTCTCCCAAGCAGCGTCCCGTGCCGCCTCCATTCCCTCCCGAGCTTGCGTCCTATACACAAGCCTCCGAACGGAACGATGCACATCCTCCACAGACCATCGCCTCTCCCGTGATTCAAGCTCGCAGGCCGCCTCCCTCTCCAATGACTCCTGTTGAAAAGGAAACGACTCCTGTAAAACCAAACACGCAAAACACAGTGAAGCCAGCGAGCAATTCGCAATCATCACGACCTCCGCTTTTCCTGAGTGAGATCCAGGAAGCATCTCGGAAGGTGAAGCTGCGAAAGGTACCAAAGTGAGAAAGCGCCGAGAGAGTGATGGAGTAGGAATGAAGATGGCACGCCAATTCGGGACAAGAACAAGGCGTCTGTGCGCGAGCCCAGCGTGAACGACGAGATTCGCCAGCGCATGCGGAAGAGAATCCAAATGATGGAGGACAGCGATCCGGAGGAGGATGTGAAGTGGAGGGAGAGTGATGTGTTTTAACTCCTAAAACAAACATGTTTCTTCTCTAAGCATGCTACTTCATGTACTTGGATGCCATATGCTGCTTCCACCAATACACACCCATGATAATGGCTGCAGACTTTTCCTGGTTGTAGTCTGCAATAAAAGCATCGATCTCTTCTAAAGGAACGCGCTTTTCGTTGATTTGCTCTCCCTCCTCCTTCAATCCGCCCCCACTATACTTCTAACGGTAATACAGCTTGAAAACAACAACCTTCATTTCAGGAACAACCTCTGTGTAGTACATGTACATCCGCGCTCCCGACATCCCAACTGAACCCGGGGCTATTTCTTACTCCCAAAAAGCATTGCTACATCTTCCAATGAACTGCAAATCACTCTTCTTTACATCATATCCCAGCTCCTCGCGGATTTCATCAGCCATCACTTGTTCTCTCGATCTTTTCGGATCATCCAATAATCCGGCACATAGCTCATAACTACACGTCACAAAAACGATGCAATTCAACCAGTTGCCCAACGCGGAGGGATCAATTGTGCTCTTCGAGAGAGGGCTCGCACCGAAGTACAGTGCGGGTCTGAACTGGGAAACAAGGAGGAAGTCTTTGTTTGCTCTATGCTCAAGACGAAGAATCAACCCCACTTGTCGAAAATCAATGCTGTCACTGAGTCTTTCGACTATACGTAATCACTGTTTGAAGCAACACACCTCAACATAGTCCCAAGAACGCCTAAACCCATTCTCCAAAAACACTGCGTTTCTCAATCTCAAGAACCGCGACGTGTTTGTGAAGGCATCCGAAATCACTTTGATCGACTTCATACTTCCTTTTCTCAAATAATGGGATCCCAACAATTCAAACGGACGGTCAAACACCGTCTCTCTCAGAAGACGGTTATGCGAGTGACGCCAACATCCCAGTATCAGCTCCAAGCCATTTCAAAGGAAGATCATGTCCTGATTTCTGAGGATGCTTCTCAACCCATTCTTCTCGCATATTCGGAAAGGACAATCACAGTCTTCAACATTGGGAATGGAAAACGCGTGAAACAAATGAGCTCTTCCGAGGCCATTCGCTCTGTTGCTTGCTGTTATTTCGTTGAGTACGGAAACTGTGTAGCAGCATTACTGAACTATTCCTGTCTCATATGGAGTGAGTCTGGCCAATCGTACTCCGTGCCTCTTCCATGCCGGATGTCATCGATGCATGCAATAAATCATGGACTTCTATTCGAGAGAGTCGATGATTTGGGGTCTATGAATGTGTCATTCACGATTTCCTCTGCGTCAGCATCGATTCCGATGTACTATTCCCTCCTATCTCCTCTGGCTATTCCAAAGCCCATATTCCAGCCGCAGGAAGGATCTGGACTCCCCGATGCGTCAAACATCTCTGTTTCCGAGTTGTCCCATGTGTTCGATGTCTCTCTCAACTACTCTGTTATCGACCTATTCACCACCCGCATCGATGGCAATCAATCCGAGCGCGATGTGCGCATTCTGGCTTCCTTCCCTTCATACAACTTCATTGTCGCATACAACAACAACACAAAGGAGCATCAGCTTATTCAGCTATGCGATGTTCATTCGAGACGTGGAGGCATGATCGATCCCCATGAGCTGATGTTGAAGGAACTGAGCAATGCCAACGTCACAATGAAGGACTCGGTATTCGATTCATTGAATTCACCCGATCTATTCATGAATCTCCTGTTTTGTGGCATTCCACGAGATGAGCCTTTTTCTTCTGTCGCTCTGGTTTCTTCGACTCTCTATTTCTCTTCCGCTCACTCCGTCTTCTGCTATTCGCTCTCACGTGTTTCAGCGAATGATGAGTTGACACAACCAGTGGACGTTTCATTCATCGAAGAACACAAAGGAGTGTTATTGACGCAGTTGAAGGACGACTCCCACCTGTTGAAGGATGCTGTATTGATTGTGAATGGAAACGAGTGGAAGCTGGTTCTTGAGGGTCGTCTTCTCTTCTCCCAACTTTTCTCTCCTCCAGAAATACCCCCGAATTCTGTCCACTCCACATTTTCAAGCCTAATCACCTTCTTCAATCCATCCACGGCTTGTATCTCCCATCTCTCCTTCAATTCCGAACTGTCCGAGTCCGTTGACTCCTTTCTCGCCACTCTTTCGCATCTCTCTTCTATTTCTCTTCATCATCTCTCCACACTAACCAATCTCGAACCACTTGTCTCCTTCTTCGCTTCCTCCACGCCTCTTCCCACACTCCACTCGCTCTGTCTTCTTCTCGACAATGCCTGGATTCATCACAACACCTCCTCCCTTCATCTTCTTCTCACCCTCATCCAACGCCTCCTTTCTTCCAACTCCCAACTCCACTCCTTCCAACCCCAACTGAATTGCTCTTTACAATGCTACTCCTTCTCCAACCCCGTTTTCCTTTACCCACACACTCACCCATAGAACTGGTTTGCTTCCATTCTTCTCTTTGACTCCACTCACCCTCCTTCGCCCCTCGCCTGGCACCCTTTCCCCTTCCTCCTTCAATCCATTCTCTCTTCCTCCCACGCCCAACAGGAAGTGGATCGCATTCGCTCTCTCCATTCCATCTTCCCCCTTCTCACCAAGTGGCTCGATTTCTTCCTCTCTCCCTCTTCTTCGCCCCCAATCCCACTGTCTACTCCTTCACCAACACACCCATCCAACACCACCTCGCCTCTTCTCACGGAAATCGATCACTGTCTCTCGTACTCCCTTTTCTCTTCCATCACTCCAAGAAACACCGTCTTCAATCTCCACTCCTCTCCCGAAGCCATCACCATTCCCATTCCCTTCATCGTTCGCTCCACCATCGAGTCGCAACTCCTTGCCATCTTCGGTTACTCTCTTCTTCACTTCTCCTTCACACCTCATCCGTCTCTGCAACAGGCCCATGCCATTTCTCTCCACCTCAACCTCTCCGGACGCCTAAATGACGAACGCATCTCTTCTTCCCTTTTCTCACCATCAGATGACATTTGCTCCTACACGCCTCCTCCTTCTCTTCTTCTTCCCTTTCAATTCCACCACTCGCTCTTCACTCTTCTTCCTCTTCTTCCCCTCTCTTCCTCTATTTACGACCTTGCCTTTCTCCTCGATGACAGGCATCAGGAAGAAGCCATTGCTCTTCTCGCCGCGGCTGGCTTCACAAAACTCCTTCGCTCCATCGATCTGAGTCTTCTCAAGCTCAAACTGACCTACTACAGTCTCCAGTGGAATCAGCAGCACACCAAGAAGGACATCGACTTCACCTCTGAGATTGGCGTGACTCTTCTTCTCTCCTTTCACACTAGCTCCTGTACGGAATCTGTCTCGCCTACCACCGTACGGAGAACACGGAACTCTTCCAACTCCTGCAGCACTACATCAACGGCATCGTGTCGCTCTCCAAGTACAATCCACATTCCTCCACGCCCTTCAATGACCTCACTTCGAACCCTCTGTTCTTTGAATGGAAGACGCAGAACCGAGACTCGATTCTTCGTCTTCTGTTTGTTTGCGTTGTGGGCGTGGGGCTTGTCTTCCATGCTTCCGACAACGCCGTCACTCTCAACTATTTGACCACTCTCACCAACTCCACCATTGATTCCTCACCCCAGCACCAAATGCAGTTCCACCTCGCTCTCTCCTTCGCCTTCTCTCTCATCCTATCCAGCACTTCCACCTCTCTCCAACACAGCAGTGATTGTCTCACCCTCATGGAGAATCGCGTCCTCCAGCCACACACACCCTTCTCCGGCTTTCTCTTCTCCACAGGCACAAACGTCCCCATTCCCTCCTTCTTCAACTCTAGTGTCCCGTTGAAGAACTCCCCGGTGATTTCCTTTCCATCGGCTTTGCGAGCTTCTTTCTCAACCAGGACAGCGACGCCTCCTGCAGTTCCATCTTCTTCAACCAGGACAGGGACGCGATCGCCCGCTACGTCCAGTCCTTGCGAAGTGACGTGGCGTTCTACTATGGCTGCTCCTTCGCTCTTTCCTCCTTTCAGCATGTTTGCCTTACTCACTCTATTCAACCGCAGCTCACTTCTTCTCTTCAGTTCCTTCTTTCTCTTCTCCCCTCCTCCTTCTCGCGTCTCTTCCTCTCCCTCGCCTTCCCTGCAAAGCCCGAGCCGCCCATGTCGCAAGACGAATACACCAACTGGCAAGCCTTCGCAGCAGGCGTTCTCTTCGTCTCTTCTCTCAAGTACATGAACGCTCCCGTTGACTACCCTTCTCAATCCCTTCAAACCACTTCCGTTTCTGCAGACACGCCCATTCCTTTGTTCATCCTCCAATTCCTCTATCACCACCTCCACTCTTCGCATCTCACACATCTCTTCCTGCTCCATCGCGCCTTCTTTCTCTCGCTCCTTCAGTCTCTGGGTCTCTTTCAGCACGCTTCCCTTCATTTTCCATCTCTCATCCTTCTTCGCTTCATTCTTCTTCAATGCACCGACTTGAAAGCAAAGCAAGACAAGTGCGTCGGAAATGGAATCGACGATATCATCGCGACGACGTGCACTGCCATGGGATTGATCGCCTTCGACGAGGGAAGAAGCACGCTTCAGCAAACTCCATCATCCCTTCCTCTGTTGTTCTTTTCCTTCTTGCCGGTTCATCCGACTCAGATCGGCAGCTTCTCACTTATTCTTCCTGTTTGCATTCCCACTTCCAATCACATCTAGATGTTCAGAGAACTCTTCCGATGCTGCGATGTAACTAAGAAAGAGGCTAAGAATGAAATGCCAGCCACAGTCGAAACGAAGGACAGAAAAGGAGATCGGTTCGAGCGGCTCTTTGCATGGGACGCCACTCAAATGGAAATCCTCCGAGAAATCAGGAGGGCAAAGAAGGAGGAGGACTCCATTTCTCTGTTTCAGTACCAACTCTTGTGCGAAAGAATGCCTTCTGATGCCACGAATGTACTCCAATCTATACTCTAGTTCCATCTTTGTTGAACAAACAGAAGCTACGCTAACTCCATTACAGGTTCTGACTTCTGTTCCACCACCGCCTTAGTCTTGGGAGTGGATATTGGCACACTTGGCAACTGATTCGCCTTTGTCTCATCCTTTGCAATACTCTCATCGATCTCGTCCAAATAGGATGGGTCAGGCTCCTCTTCTTCGGAGAACAACAGTCCATTCACTTCCTATGCGTGACTCCCAGAAACTAGACGGACTTGGACATTCTCCTTCAAATCATCCAAACGGTTCATAAGCTTTTCAATGTCATCTTTCGATCCCATTTGCTAGAGTGATTATGCCGATGAAGCAAGGAATACCGATCGAACCGATTCCAACGTCGACGCCACATTGGACATCACGTGCACCATTTCCGTCGTCATCTTGCTACTATCCAATGTATTCAACTACAAATAAAGCCACAGACAGAATCATGCATTATCCTCAAGTTTCGAGAGGAGACCATACGTCGTCTTCAACTGCTCCTCCTTCTTTCTACCATGTGACAACATGCTTCAACTAGTACTTTGCCATTCTCACATACGACACAGCAAGTGCCTACGACTCATTCGCTATCACCAAAACGCACTTCATTACTGCGGCTGTCTTTTGCCATTTCCATCAGGTTGTCCTTCTCACCATACAACTTATCATAACCATCTCAATGCAATAGATACTCTCTTTATCTTTGTCTTCATTTTATAAATCTCGCTCTTTATCTTTCCCACCGTTTTGTCGTAATCCGTAACGGGAACAGAATTCACATTTCCGCTCATTGGAACACCATTAGCTGACAATTCCAAACCATTCAGCTCAGCCAATCGACTCTGAACATCCGCCAACAGCATCAACGGTTTCTTCATCTCATTCTCACTCTCATACTGTCTTAAAAACGCGTTAAGAGCAGCGATATCACTCTTCGTGGTCTTTTCAACGCTCTTCGAGAGAATGGACTCCACTCTCTTCCTTTCATAACGACTCACTCCCTATCAGTAATAGGAAGCGTAACGAATACAACCCCTTGTTTACTTGGAGTGCAACCCATTAATCAACAAGCAAGTGATCCAACACGTCTCCCACAAACACCCAAGCAAAACAACCCCTGCAACTGCTTCATCATCTCCATCATCTTCCTCCTCTTCTCCTCGTGCCTCTCTCTCACCCATTCCCCCACCTCTGGCAACTGCTATGCCTCACTCCCTCCTCTCCTCCTCACCTCCACCTCTTCCCTCCCTTCCCACCAACCACTCGCCTTCAACTCCTTTACCGACATCCTTCGCCACGGCACCAGCTGGAAGCAACCGCGCAACATCGTCTCCACCTCCTCGCGTGAATCCGTCTATCCATCCCACATCCCACACACCCCCACTTCTGGAATCCGCTCTCGCACCAGCGCGGCGATCGAGTCCTCCATGTCGGGGAAGTGAATGTGGTTGTGCGAACACAGTCCATCAAACCACTCTCTCTCCTCCTTCTACTCCTCATCACCCCCCATACCCCCCACATTCAATCCCATCGTCCCTGCCAGACGCACCATCTGGTTCACCGCCGCCAGCTCACTCTCCCCCTCGTGCAGGAAGCGTCCGCTCAGCAGCTCCACCACCATCACCCTGTCCTCACGCCCCACACCCACCCCTACCCCCAACTCCACACATCCACGCCCGTGCTCCACACCGTCTTGGACATTGTCTCAGACACTGTCTCGCGCCACAGCACCATCTCCGGACTGCAGTAGCCCAGCGTGGGGACCGTGCCCTTCTGCCCCACGCGCGTCGCCGACCCTTCTCTTCACTCGCTCACGCACGCCTACCCCAGTCACACACGGCGATGCCTCCACCGCGGTAGAGAACGTTGCCCGGCTTCAGGTCGCTGTGCAGCAGGCCTTGCGCGTGGACGCTCTCCAGCACGTCCAGCAGCTCGTACAGGATGCACTTCGTCGCTTCCTACCCTCCACACGCCCACTCACACCCACCAGCGACAGAGGGTACTTCAGCGACAACAACTCCTCCAACGTCGTCTCGTACAGCTCCGTGACCATGTACACACTCCCGCGACGACGCCCTCGGTATACACCGTAGATGGGGAGGATGGAGCGGTGGTGGAGCGACTGCAAGGCTACCCCTCAACACACACTCGCTTCCTCACTGGATATCTCCGTCACGGCATGATCGCTGATGTCCCGGTACTCCACCGGACTCACTTCCGCACTCACACACTGAGGAAAGAACTACGCCTCATTCTCTCACTCCACTCTCACATTCTTCGCACACTGCATCTCTCCCGTGTGCAGATTCCGTACTTTGTATACGCGACTGTAGCTTCCCTGCCCAATACACTCCACAACAGCGTAATCCTCTCGCAGTGGCTTCGAATCCTATTCTGTCACACTCTACATCCACACGCACGCGCAACAGAGGATGCGTACTCTTCCAGTCCCTCTCACCTATCCATCAGCCCCGCTAGTCATCGGCACAGGGGTGGAACTGCTCCTCCTCGTCGCTGTCGTAGTCCCTCACAACATCCATTCCTCAGAGAATCTGTGCTCCAACAAACACTCCATTATGTCACGGTCATCACGGGGTGCTCCGTCGTCATCTTCACGAACTCGGGAGAGGTGCCCACACGACCCACGGGCATCGTTTCCGGATCGATGTTGTAGTAGTCCAGACAGGTCTTGCAGATGGCGATGTCCACGCCCTTGTCCGCCAGAGTGCGGAGCGGAGTGAGGAGGCTTTCGTCCTCCGTGTAGCACAGGTAGGTGCCCTCGTTCATGAAGAACATCAGCTTGGGGAGAACCTCCTGCTTGGCCAGATTCGTCAGGAAGCCGCGGATGAGCTTTCTACCCAGCTCGTTGTCGTCGCCGATCTGCTTGCGCGTGAACAAATACACGGTGTTCCCAATAGGCATTGTCTCAAAAGATTTGTGAGCCTCTTACGCGCGGGCGTTTCATCCAACAAACCCCTCCTAGAGGAAAGAACAACTACTGGCCCAGGCGCGCCTTTCTCGCTTCGATGTCGTACAGAAGCGTCTGGTTCACGATGTTCGCCGCGGGGCCCGTGAACTGGATGGGGCCGGGGAAGCTGTAGCAGTCGCCCAGCATCCACTCCTTCGACTGCTCCACGAACCGCTTGTATGGCAAACCGTCCAGCTCCACCAGCGCCTTCTTGATCACCGGCTCGTCCTTTCCCGCGCGCCGCTCGATGTTCATCATCATCGTGATCGGCACGCCGCCCGCCGTCCACGCCTCCACCGGCTGGTCCAGGTTGCTGATCGTCGACATCATCCCGTTCAGGCCCTCGTGGATCAGGATGCCCGCGTTGTAGCCCAGCGCGTAGCAGTAGTTCGTGTCGAAGCACGACGGCAGCCCGCACCGGCCCTCGTACCCGAAGAAGTGGCACAGCGAGTTGAAGGACCCGCTGTACTTGCCCTGCTTCTTCAGCTCCGCCAGCTCCTTCTCCACGCACGACACGATGAACTTCTCCGTCTCGATCTGCGACACCTTCACGTTCCCGTGCGAGTCGCGGTCCAGCGTCAGCTGGTTCTTCAGCGTCTGCGGCAGGTACTCGAACAGCGCGCGCGACGCCTCGCTCAGGTGCGCCGCGATGTCCGCCTGCTCCGTGTGGCCCGCCGCGATCACATCGTTCAGCTCACCGATCAGCGCGCCCATCTCCGGAATGAACTCGATCAGACCCTCCGGCAGCAGGATCACGCCGTAGTTCTTGTTCACCTTCGCGCGCGCCACGATCAGGTCCACCACCTCCTGCGTGATCTCGCGCACCGACTTCGCCTTCGCCTTGATCTCCTCTCCGATGAACGTGTAGTTCGGGTGCGTCTCGAACGCGCACTCCATCGTGATGTGCGACGCCGACCGGCCCATCAGCCGCACGAAGTGGTAGTACTTCTGTGCCGACAGCGCGTCCACGCAGATGTTCCCGATCAGCTCCGAGTAGATCTTACACGCCGTGTCGAACCCGAACGACAGCGGAATGTAGTCGTTCTTCAGATCGCCGTCGATCGTCTTCGGACACCCGATCACGTGCGTGCGGTGATGGATGCTCTGGAAGTACTCCGCCAGCAGCGCCGCATTCGTGTTCGAGTCGTCGCCGCCGATGATGATCAGACCGTCCAGCTCCAGCTCCGCACACACGCGCGCGGACGCCGCGAACTGCTCGTCGCCCTTGATCTTGTCGCGGCCCGAACCGATCATGTCGAAACCGCCCATGTTGCGGTACTGGTCCATGAACTTGTCGTCGATCTTCACGTACTTCCCCGTGAACACGCCGCGCGGACCGTACCGGAAGCCGTACATGTTCCCGCCCACCTTCTTGCAAAAGTCGTAGATTCCAGCGATCACATTGTGGCCTCCCGGCGCCTGGCCTCCCGACAGCACCACGCCGATGTTCACCGGTCTCCACACCTTGCCCTCGCACTCCTTGTACTCCACACGCGGAAGTCCGTAGGTACACGGAAACAGCGCTTTGATTTTATCTACCCGTTATCCCTATGTTATTCGTGAAACTACCATGGTCGCCAGCCGCGCCCAGCGCTTCGCACTTCTTCACCTCCACGTCCTTCGTCAGAATCGTGGGCAGTGGGGGAATATAGGTTCGTCTGTATATCTGCAGCTCGCTCATCTCGTTGTACCTCGCTCTTTGATAGTCTTTGAGAAGGGGGATCACACGACGGAATCTCGCCTCTATTTCCACAGGCTTCTTGCCACTCTCCCGTTCCGACGTGAACTCTCTTCTCTCACAAACAACGCACATAAAGAAACTGCTAGCATCAACTCCGCATCGTGGGATACTTCTCCTCAAACGCTGCCGAAATCGCAGCCACATCCGCCTTCTCGTCCTTCTCCCTGATCAAATCGATCACCGCCTGCTTCAGCGCATCCTTCTGCTTGTAGTTCTACCCTTTACGCGCACACTCCTCACACACATCCAGATTCATACGCATCAGCTTCGTCACCTGCTTCTCGTACCGGTTCGGAGCCGCCCGCACCGGATCCACGCTCTCCTTCTTGAACTGCTTCTCTCGCCTCTCCTTCGACTCCACTCGCTTCGCCTCGCTCTTCAGCTTCTTGTTCACACCCTTCTACCCATCAACGCCCACACCTCCACTCACGCGATTGTGACGATACTCGCGCTTCTCCTTCAGCACCTGCTTCTCCCACACACTGTACTCCTCCCACAGCTTCTGCGCCTCCTCCGTGGACACATGGCAGAACGACGCCACATTCTCCACAAACCCCTTCTCCTTGTGCGGAATCGACTCCATCTCGCACAGTTTCGTGTACTTCTCCTTGTCCTCACTCTCGCGATGCTCGTACGCCATTCGGTCGATGATGCGCAGCGCATCCAATGCACTCGATGTCACCTTCTACGAGCTCAACTGGCTGGGTGATTTGCTACGGCTTTGGGATTGAACACTGCCGGCGCCAGTGTCTTTATCGCATTCGCGCAGGCCGTGTGCGTTGCAAGCGTTTCCACGTCGAACTCGTCGCTACAGTCGCAGCAGTTGAACGTCGCGTTCTGACACTTCTTCGCATGCTTCTCCACACTCTTCGCACGCAGGATTCGGTGGCACTTCGCACAGATCAAGTACATGCTGAGCCAAACAAACATGCCAAACCCGATTTGCTTTCCACACCTCCGACACTCCCTCCGCAAACGCCCCAAAGTCCGTGATCTTCTACCCATCACCACACTCCTCCGTCTCCACAGACAGCACATCCCTCATCGTCAGCGTCTTGTGCTACACTCAACGCCCCTCCTCGCTCCTACCATCGATTCGAACCGTGTCACCACCACCGCCACACACCGCAGCACCTCGCCCACCGTCGCCTCCTCATCCACTCCTATTTCTCACACACATCCAACCCCACACTCGTCAGCCACTCGTCCTTCAACGCGTTCAGCACCGGCTGTACTGAAAACCGGTTCTCACTCCCGTTATTTGGTGCCAGCACGAACTTGTACTCTCGGAGAATCACTCCCTGCACGAAGTACAGCAACAACGAATATGGCAACTGCTATGGCTTATCACCTCACTCCACGCCCACGCCCTCGATCGCCACCAGCTTCTCGCAGCATCGCAGCACATTATCGTCAGCACCACAGCCCTGTCGGAGGTTCCGGAGGTTCCGGAGGTTCCGGAGGTTCTGGTTCACGAAGAGCGCGGCACTGCGCAGCTGACTCTCCGTCAGCGCGAAGGTCGGGTCGCTCAGCACCACCGCGTCTATCCCTCAGCCCTTCTCTTCTCCCCCACTCAAGTGACTGCCGAAGTACGCGTGCGTGTATGCGTCCACCGCCACTACTCCCGCCAATTCGCGAAGATTTGCAGTGCTATTGGCATTGTTGGCACAAGCAACACATGCATCACGCACGGAATACACACTCACGAAGCCGGCACGAAGACGACCCACCACTCGGTACACCGCACTATTCGCCACAGAACCGCGGTAGTACGGGTAGTACCCCTTCTCGCTCTCCAGCATCTCGCGCACGGACTGCTGCCAGTACGGCCGCGAGTCCATCCACCGCACCTCGTGCTGGATGTCGCCCCAGTTCCCCACACGCTCGCGCACCTGCCGGTCCGTGCCGTAGCAGAAGTCGGAGGGCTGAGAGGGAGTGTGCAGGTGGGGTGGAGGTGTGGTGAGAAAGGGCGGGAGAATCAACTCGCACGAGGAGAAGTCGGGAAGGAGAGAGGTGTCCGAGCGGGACAAGAAGGACTCCTCGGTGGTGAGGGAGTAAGCGACTCTGAGTTGAGTGAATGGATCGAGTGTGGGTGGGGGAGGTGTGGGCGTGGGTGGGGTGAGGTGAGAAAGGAAGTGGGAAGTGAGTGAAGCGAGAAGAGAAGAGGGAGGAAGAAGAGAAGAGGGAGACAGTGGGGTGGGGAGTGGGGGCGTGTTGCGCACCAGCAGAAGGGAGGAGGAGAAGGACGGGTTCTGAGTCAGCAGCAGAGACAGCTCGAACTGGTCAGGGAGCGAGCGAGGCGTTTCGGTGAGGAGGAAGAGAGGCGAGAGGGCGGAGTGAAGGTGGAGAAGGGAGGTGGTGTAGGAGGAGGTGAAGAGAAGGAGAGGAGTGATGTGAAGAGAGAGGAGTTGTTCACGGAAGTGAGAGAGGTGGTGGAAAAGGTGGCAGGAATGAGGAGAGAACGGGTAGACGTACTCATCCTCGGGGCGCAGAAGGACCACCACCAATGGAACGGAGTAGGCGTTCGCGAGAACCATCGCCGCTTGGAGCGTGTAGTTGTAGTCCACGAAATAGTCGTTGCACACGTAGAGGATCACTTTCCCAGAGTGGCTCTACACTTCACAACCCTCATTCGCACAAACGCCAACCACGCTCTTCTCAATCCGCTCTTGCAAGTGTTCGGGAAGAATAGCACCAATATCATCTGATGACACCACTTCCAGCTTCTCATAGCAGTTGTCGCAATACTGCCTCTTTGCCGGGCGGAAGGACTCCTTGTCCAAGTGGATGGTTACTTCTCGCTTGTTGTCATGGGAAGAAGCAAACTAGGGATTACCCCTGTTTCGCCGAAAACAATACCTCCTTCTCGTCACGCTTCCGATCAAGTGGCAATCTATCTGTATCTCCACGCAACCACGACAGGATCTCTCCCGCATCCAAATCGTAGTCATTCAACACCACCTCCTTCTGCTCCAGTCCTTGGATGGGTTGCACCTTCTTCTTCCGCAACAAATCCTTCAGCGGAGTGGATGGCGGACTCTTCCTGCCTTCCTCCTCCCTGCCCCTTCCTCGCCCATTGGGCTCTGACGATCGCGCCTTTGGATCCGCGTCGCTCATGCATCCAACAAACACCAAGAACCAGTAAGGGAGAAAACACGGTTATGCACCCAACAAACACCAAGAACCAGCAAGGGAGAAAAAACGGTTAGACCACCACAAACTCCTCGTTCTCCTCATTCAGACGATCGCCTCCCATCTTCGAGAAACGGAAATCCGATTCCGCGCTCTTCAGGTCGCTGTCCACCATCTCGTGGACCAGCTGCTCAAAGTCCACATTCTTCTTCCACCCCAGCTCCGTCTTCGCCTTCGTGCAGTCGCCGATCAGCAGATCCACTTCCGTCGGACGGTAGTACTTCGGGTCCACACACACCAGCACGTGCTCGGGGTGCTCCTTGTCCACGCCCACCTCCTCCGCAGAGCCCGCCTCGCCTCTCCACCTACCGCTCATCCCAGCTCAACACACTCACTCCACCTGAATACCCACACGCGCAAACGCCTTCTCGCAGAACTCACGCACCGTGTGACCCTCACCCGTCGACAGCACGTAGTCGCCGGGCTTGTCCTGCTACACCTCACCGCCGCTCTCCACGCCCACCTGCAGCATCAGCCACATGCCGTACACGTAGTCGCGAGCATGGCCCCAGTCACGAATCGAGTTCAGGTTGCCCAGATAGAGACAGTCCTGAACGCCCAGCTTGATGCGGGCCACAGCGCGAGTAATCTTACGAGTCACGAACGTGGGGCCGCGACGAGGCGACTCGTGGTTGAACAGAATACCATTGCACAGGAACATGTTGTACGCCTCACGGTAGTTCACAATCATCCAGTACGAGAACTGCTTCGCCACACCGTACGGAGAACGAGGGTAGAACGGAGTCTTCTCGTTTTGGGGAATAGCCTGCACCTTGCCGTACAGCTCGCTCGTCGACGCCTGGTACAGGCGCGTCTTCTTCTCCAAGCCGCAAGTGCGCATCGCGTTCAGCAGACGCAGCGTGCCAATACCGTCCACCTCCGCCGTGTACTCCGACAGGTCGAACGACACCTTCACGTGGCTCTGCGCACCCAGGTTGTAGATCTCGTCAGGCTGGATCTTCGCCATCAGGCCGCACAGATTCGACGAATCCGTCAGATCTCCGTAGTGCAAAAAAGAACTTCACGCCCTTGTTGTGGGGATCCTTGTACAGGTGGTTGATTCTCCCCCGTGTTGAACGAGGAGGAACGGCGGATGATTCCGTGCACCTCGTAGCCCTACTCCATCAGCACCACCTCCAGACTCCACTTTAGATAGAAGCAACTCGGCGAGGTACGAGCCATCCTGGCCAGTGATACCCGTGATAAGAGCAACCTTCGCTCTCTGTTCAGCAGCGCTTTCGGTTCCAGACATGTCGGAGCAATGAAATGAATGACTTAGCATTGACGATGAAACGGTTAAGATGGATCGAAAATCGTCCCGTTTTAGGGAGTGGTTTCTCTCTTCTTCCTTCTCTCCACCCATTCCACCGGTGTGTACCATCAATGTGTCTTGCTGTGGATTCTCCGAAGGATCCGCTCTTCTGTTGGCTCCCGGCTTGTTCCCAACCGTTTGGCTGAAGATGCCACCACTTTGCTTCTCCCATGGATCCATACACATGGAAGAAATCGGAGGGTCGAATTCCCTCTTCCAGTGATTCCCAGTTTGTGTCCATGTCCTCCGTCTATATTGCTGTGTCCAAAGAGATCGGCTTACTGCGAAAGAACTGGGACGTATCTGCGAGTTGTGTGGGATTAGGCGTAGGAGTCGTTGCAGAAGGCCACCAGTGACTGCACCAACGACTACAACCTGATCCGCAATTGGTTGAATAAGTGCGTAAGCGAGGAGCGAAGTCGCTAAGGGACTAGGTTCAAGACCACCAGGTCTACCAGTTTGAGTTGGGCGGTCACGCCACACTGTCCGTACTGTTGGTGATTTGAATCGTGAGGTGTAGAGTGGATTTCTCAGTCCGATCAAGGAGGACTCTGAAATATCCCCGAGAGTGTCTCCCATCGTGACGAAGAGTGAGGCCGCGAAGGTGGTTCCTTCCACGAGTGTGGCGGTGAAGAAATCGGTGCCCAGCAGTCCCGTGAGTTCCCGTGTCCCCGCCGCACCTTCTCGTCGCGACGTGCTGTTCAACCAGTTCAATGCCCTGTCGATAACGCAGTTGATGGGCGAGCTTCGTGCCCGTTCGCTGCACACCGTGGGAACGAAGAGCGAGTTGGTGGAGCGTTTGGTGGCGCACGAGTTGAAGGTGAGCGTGTGTGTGGAGCGTGAAGGCAAGGGAGAGAAGCCGGCGCTGAGCAGTCTGCAGAGCGAGAGCGAGGAGCAGATGCGTCTGATCCAGAAGAAGGAGGAGGAGCACAAGCTGAAGCTGGCGGGCAACCTGGGAACGCCCGTGTCGCGTCTCCCGCCCTCCGCCGCCAAGCCCCTCGGCACCACGTCTCGCATTGCCGAGACGGTTCCTGTTTCCAAGCCGGTTGTTCCTGTCGTTCCTGTTTCCAAGCCGGTTGTTCCTGTCGTTCCTGTTTCCAAGCCCGTTGCTTCTGTTTCCAAGCCCGTTGCTTCTGTTGCCAAGCCGGTCGTCACGGCTCCCAGCGCCGTGCCCAGCGCGCCCAAGCAGGCGAGTCCTCCGCGGTCTCCCACGAGCAACGTGCAGGGCCTGAAGAAGCTGTTCGAGAAGAGCCAGCCCGCCTCACGCATCCTGCCCGCTCAGCCCGCGCCGCCTCAGCCCACTCCTGCTTCACCCACGAAGTCCCAGACAGCGAAGCCCTCGACGGCAAAGCCGCAGGTGCCTCAGATGCCGCAGGTACCTCAGATGGCGAAGCCGCAGCCGCCGAAGCTGCAGATGCCTCAGGTGCCTCAGATGCCGCAGGTGTCTCAGCAACAGGCGCAGCCCCAACTGCCTCCCCAACTGCCCTCGCCCACTCGCCGCATCCCGCTGCGCGTCGCCCCTCCGCCACAACCCGTTCAGCCTGTTCAGCCTGTGCAACCTGTGCAACCTGTGCAGCCTGAGGAGGAGCAGGAAATCTGGTACGAGCCGCCACTGCTGGAGGAGTACCTGAAGCGAATGCGAGTAGGAGCGAGAGGAGACTGCGATCGTAGTGCATCGACCCCGACATCATCTTCGACACGATGAGCACCTGCAACCTGGAGGGTACATGCGGATGGGGAGTGTGAGAGCTAGAGATCTTCCCCAACAACTTCCATGTGAAGCAGCGGCCAAGAGGATCTTCTGGAAACTGGGATGACGAGGTGACGAGGAAGAGTCTGGCAATGATCGAGCGTGATGAGGAGTGAGCTGAGAACTGTTTGTTGTTCCCACGAATGCACGAGAACCGCGGGAGTCGGCTGTCGTTTAAACAGGGCATTCTCTGTTATGCGAAAGGATAGCAACTCCTAACTATATGAATAGTAATCCGAGCACCAACAGCCAGTCCGGGGGAGGATTGTCTCCGCCGACTGGTACTCCAAACGATACTTCGCTAACAGTGGGGAGATTCGCGATACGGCTCATTGCACAGAAGGTGAAAGAAGCAGCTCCGTTCGTTCCCCAGTCCGTAAAGAAGAGTCTGACTTCCCAAGCCACTCCTTTCACACCCACAGTATCTTCGTCTCCAGTAATGGAATCGACGTGAGGTAATTGCGTAGAGTGTGATATCACAACTGCCTCACAGTATCTTCGTAGTGGGTTGAGGGTGATGTGTAGACTTTGCTCCCGTGGTGGGTGGCATGTCCTTGCCTGGAGTAGAGGATTGTGTTGGTGTGTGAGCTGTAGCCGAGTTTCACGCCAGGACTGACTTCGGAGCCGGTGTTGGATTATGTGGGAGAAGCAATGGAGAATGAGTGACAGCCGGTCGCTTCGCAGGCGCAGCCAGCGTACAGCAGCGTTCCGTATCTGGTGAAGACGCCTCAGCGCCACTGCTTCCAGACCGTGTTCGTTCCTCCGCAGATGTCGCAGACATTCGAGTACGAGGTGGGTGCTGTTGCGGGGCGTGACGAACAGGCGCTGATGATGATGGCGCAGGAGCCTCCGGACAGTCCGCGGTACAAGCAGATTCCGCAGCGGTACCATTCGATGAAGTGCGTGATTGTCACAACGATGAGGAGTAGAGTGCTGGACGGACAGGGCACGGAGCTGGTGACGGGCTCGCTGGGGTACCTGAGTTCGGTGTACAAGGTGGTGGACTCGGCGGACGGGTACTGCTACGCGCTGCGACGTGTGGAGCGCGTGCGCACGAACAACGAGATCGTGGTGGGGGGGAGGCGAGGGCGTGTGGAGGCGCAGGCGACGACGAAGGAGCGGTGGAGCAAGCTGGTGCACCCGTCGGTGGTGTCGCTGCACGACTGCTACCTGAGCAACGGCGCGGTGTTCTTCGTGCACGCGTACTACCCGTCAGCCATCAGCCTGGCAAGTCGGTATCTGTCGGTGGGTGTGGGCGGATGATATAAGGACTAGACGGGCCTGGGCAGCAGTCCGCTGAACGAGGACATTTTGTGGTGCGTGGTGCTGCAGCTGCTGTCGGGACTGCAGGCGATCCACGCGTACGGGCTGAGCTGCCGCGTGGTGGACGCGCGGCACGTGCTGGAGACGGAGCGGAACCGGTACAGACTGGGCAGCGTGGGCGTGATGGACGTGCTGGAGCCGCGCAGCAACCAGCGCGAGCTGCAGCTGAAGGACTGCGTGGCGCTGGGGCAGCTGGCAGTGGCGCTGGGGTCGCGCGGGAGCGCGGTGGTGGACGTGAAGACGTTGGCGGTGCGGTACAGCGCGCAGCTGGTGGAGGTGGTGGGGACGCTGCTGCAGGGTCAGTGCGCGGCGAGCGAGGTGCTGGCGCGGTGCACGCCGCAGCTGGTGAAGACGCTGAACAGCGCGCTGTCGACGACGGACACGTTCTACACGGCGCTGGTGCGCGGTGGGTGGCGGCGTGAGGCGTAGTCGCACGAGTACGCGAACGGACGGTACATGCGGCTGCTGCTGAAGCTGGCGTTCATCAACGAGCGGCCGGAGGGCAAGGGCTACTGGTCGGACACGGGCGACCGGTACATCGTGCGGCTGTTCCGCGACTTCGTGTTCCACCAGAAGGACGAGGCGAACCGGCCGGTGCTGGACTGCGGGCACGTGCTGGACGCGCTGGCGAAGCTGGACGTGGGCGACCCGGAGACGATCCCGCTGTGCAGCCCCGACGGGAAGACGGTGCTGGTGTGCTCGTACGAGGACATTCGCCGCTGCGTGGAGAACGCGTACGGCGAGCTGGTGGGGCAGACGCAGCAGGGTCTGTTCGAGAACCAGGCGCTGCGCTTCGGCGGGTACATGCCGATGTACGGAAACGCGAGTGGGATGCAATAAAAACAACAAACAGATAAAAAAAGCCTTGGTGGAGTGTTTGTGCCAAACAGCGAAGAGTACACCTAAATAGAGACTACCAGAAACGACGACCGCTCTCCTTTATGTTCTTCACGATCGCCTCGATCGTCTTCTCGTCCTCCCCAGTGCACACGCCATTCTGGCACCACTGCTCCTGAAGAGCCGCCACCACCATGCCGATCCGCTCGTCCACCGAGATGAACAGCGGCCGAATCACCGTATTGAAGAACTACGCCTCATCCCACCAACACGCCCAGTACCAGATGGAAACACAAATACCCCAGACACACGATCACCATCTTCACGATGACGAATATGTACTTGTCTACGCGTTACAATCCCATCACGAACAGACACTCCGGGTCTTTCTCAATATCATAACCGTCGGGAAGCTTGTCCTCTTCTTCTTGCGTTTCCTCCTTCTAATGCTCATTCCATCACTTCACACTCCACCTTCACTTCTTCTTCCTTCCGATTGCGCACCTCTACTCTTTATTCCATTCCATACAACCACTCACCTTCTGTTCCCTCCATCGACAAAAGAATGACTCACTCCCTTTTCATGAAACGCCCATTTGTGTTTTGCGTCCGTTCTTGCTAACAAACACGCCACAATCGCTTGTATCTAGCTATGGGACACTTACTTCTTCTTCTGGTTGATCTTCTTGTGGTAGAAGGCCAGCTCCTCGTCCTCCAGAATGTAGCCGTCAGCACGACCGCTCTGGCCGGGGCGAGAGGAGATGCACGCCAGGATCTTGCCGGCAGCCAGCTGCTCGATCACCTCCTTCTGGTCCACAATCGACTCCTGTCTCTTCTGCAGCTTGGCGATCGTGTACTTGCTCTTGCCCTCCAGCTTCGTCAGGTCGTCCTTCACCACGGCACCCTTGGCATCGATCTTGCAGGCGTAGTGCTTCTCGAACCACGCCTTGAACGGCGCGGCATCGATCGACACGATGCAACCCTTCACGATCGTGTTCGTGCGCACCAGCTCGTTGTTGGAGGCGTTGTACACGATGTTCAGGATCTTCGTCTTGGCGGAGAAAGCTAACCGTTAGGGAGATCTCAATGGACTACCCTCACCAGCCCAGGAGAAGGAGCCCGTATCGAGACGAATAGCGCGGTGCTTCAGGTTTCCACCACGGCAGCGCACAAGGTAAATACGCTTGGGACCGAGCTTGGTCATGGCAGGCTGGCGACCCATCTCGAACTTTCTCTTCTTGATGTTGATCACCACCTTTCCACCGGTCAAGCGACGCTTATGACGAGAATCACGGCAAATACCTACACACTCGTTACAGTCGCTCCACTTCACACTCCAACGTACCCATTATTCACCAAATCAAATACAAGCGAAAAGCTATATGAATTGAAGCGAAAACGACAACAAACCATCCCACGTTCAGTGGTTCTTGATCTTCAACCTCTCCCAACAAACACCTCCATCTAGTTTACAGCCACTAATAATCCACCTTGATCAACGCGTTCTTCCGAGCAACCTTCGAGCCCTTCTCCTCGTACTCCGTCTTCGTGATACACGCCGACACGAACTCGTTCTACTCAACACACAACATGCCCTCACACACCTGAGACGCCACGAAACTGCCGCCCAGCCACGAGGCGATCTCGCGCTTCTTCGGGCCCGACACCCACCACCTCCATCACCTTCCCGCTCACCTCCACGCTTCCCAGCTTCTCTCGCACCGCCGCCACGTTCGACTCGTACCGACCCTTCACCAGTCGCTTCAGGTCGCGCGCCAAACGCTTGTCGAAGCCCTTGAACTTCGTCAAGCCGCCCGCCGTCACCACGTTGCTGTACAGCGCCCGCCGCACGTCCACCGGACACCGCATCACCGTCTCGTCCACCAGGTTCGCCAAAGGCGTCGTGTACTCGGGGTTCAGGATCTCGGGGTTGAAGAAACAGCTCCGGCGCCAAGAACTGCTCGTACCCCCGTCGATGTCCACGGCTGTTCCTCACCTGCACGCCACACCCCCACCTGCTTGCTGCGACTGTTCACGCCGCTGCACTTCTTGAACCGACTCCGGTCCCTGTCGAACTCCGCGAACTCCTTCATCACGTTCCCGCAGCAGTAGCACTCGTTCTCCTTTATCGACCGCACCGCCTCCAGAATGTCCTCCGACGGCACGGGCTCGCCACGCTCGCGCAAACGTCGCAGGATGAACTCCGAGATGTCGTGACCGCCCAGCGGAAGGGTCTTCACCGCCGCGCCCAACACGTAGCCCCTCCGCCTTCCCCTCACTCCCTCACCCTACATACCACCGGAACGATCGACGTCCCGCCCTCGCCCGCATCCACCACCACGCCAGATACTGACGCGTTCATCTGTCCTTCACGCACACACACACCCCTACGCTCCCACGCTCGCTCTTCTTCGACAACTCGTTCGCGTACAGACACAACACTGCCTGCGTTGCGATGTACATGCCCGGAACATTGAACGTCTCGAACAACACCTCCGCCGTGTACTCGCGATTCTCCTACCCCTCACACCAACACTATATAGTTACCGGCGTGTTGTTGAACGGCTCCGTGATCAGGAAATAGTGGTCCTCGGGACAGCAACGCAATTCTTGGTACACGGCGTAGTCATACAAACGCTCCATGCTGTTCCAGTCCTTGATGATCCCGTGCTCGATCGGGTAGGTCGGGATGTAGTCGCGACGACCAAAACCACTCTCTCCAACCAGATACATCAGATCCTCCAGACCCTGGCACGACCGCGTTGTGTACTTCTGGTTGTTATCGTATCACACCAAAACCACTTGAGAAGAGATGCAGAGCAGTCGGAATACACGACGGAAGGGCGTTTCCGAGAGAATCTACTTTCGTGAACCTGCTCCTCACGCCATACCCACGCATCCCTACCCTGTGCCAGAATCGATAACCACCACTTGAGTTTGAATTCGCGCTCATCCTATCTTATCACTCTCCTCCCTTGGACTCCACTTGAATCGGAACGACTCCGAAGGGTTGTCTCTTTGCGAAGAAAGACTTGACAGAAATCCACGCGTTCAGTCGTCCTTGATCATCAACACTTCGTTTGATCGAGCAAAACAACGCAACCACACACCCCACACTACTCGCACTTCGCAGCATGATGCCTCCTTCTCCTCCACCAAACTCTTCAAATAGAACTCTACCCCCTACTTCGCCCCCCCTCCCAAACCTCCAGCGCGATAGCTGCTGCGAATCATCGGACCGCTCGCCACGTACTTGAACCCCATCTCCTCGCCCACCTTCTTCCACTCCTCGAACTCCTTCGGCTCCACGAACCGCTTCACCGGCAGGTGGTTCTTCATCGGCCGGAGGTACTGTCCGAACGTCATGATGTCCACGCCGCTCGCTCGCACGTCGCACATGCACTGCTCGATCTACACCTCACGCCGCCTCCCTCGCTCACCTCCTCGCGCGACTCGCCCAGTCCCAGCTGATCGACGTCTTCCGTCAGCACCTGCGGGTTCGCCTCCTTCGCCACCTCCAGCACGCGCCAGCGATTGCCGGTACACCGCGCGACGGCCCAGCGCACGAAACGGCTGTCTCTCAGCCCCACCGCCTCACCCTACCGACAGACGCTCCACCGTCTCGATGTTGTGCGCGTACACGCTCAGACCGCTCGCGCCACCTCCTCCACGCACTCCCGCTTCCCGTTGAAGTCCGGCGTCAGGCACTCGATGATGATCTTCTTCTTCGACAGACGCTTCGGCTCGCGGATCGTCTTCGCGATGTGGCTCACACCGTAGTCGCTCAGGTCGTCGCGGTCCACGCTCGTCAGCACCACGTAGTCCAGGCCCCAGTCCGCGATCGCCTTCGCCACGTTCACGGCGCCTAATCCTCACGTCCCACACACTCCAGACATTGCGTCCAGAGGAGCCGGATGACTGCTCGTCTTCGTTCCGCAGAACTTGAGCACCGTGTGCACATGTCGCCCATCAGCATGATCGTCGCTGTCGCAACACCGTCCTTTCCTCCCCAGCACTCGCCAATATTCGGACATTTCACCTCCTCGCACACTGGCGGCCAGCTTCAGCTTGCGCACTGCCTCTTATCCCACCCCTTCTCCTACCGTTTTCGGCAAGTGTCTCATAGTTCTCGCCCGACAGCAGTTCCGCCTTCAGCCTCGGAGGGAGTCTGCTACGCACTTGCTTCTTGCTCGGATCGGGCGTGGTGACGAAGCGGGTTGACCTTATCCTTGCTCGATGAAGTCGGCCAATCCGGGACCTTCCTGCAATTCCTTCTACCCCCTGATGATCCGAAGCCGAGGAAACCCGCAGTGTGTTCAAACGAGTAGCACCGCTGGCGCAAAAAAGCTCCGTGATAGCAGACTAGGGTGAGTGCATGCGAATGGACACAGTAAAACGAGGAGAAGCGATCATGGGGAGGGAAGAGTAGTGTGTTGGTGGGTGAGTGTGGAGGAAGAAAGAAATGAAGATCCAGCAATAGTGATGCTTGTATGGCTGCTGGAATGGGTCTTCGTGTCATCGCAATCCGTTGAAAGGTGGTGAAATACAATTTGCGTGTAGCTGCCATTTTGAATCCCACTTTTTCTGAGCCATCATGTAGTCATGTTCCCCACTTTGCTCAAATGTCACTAATGTCATAACCATGATTCAAGCAGCTTTTGCAACCGCATTTCAAATCCATGCGAACATCCCCCTTTTTCTGATTGTTTGATTTGAATTTGTGGGATTGTGGGAGATTGCCATATTCTGCGTTTGTCAGTGTTTCACTGAAGTTCCTCTTCAGCGGACTCTCAACTTTAGCATTTTCTTTTGCTAACGTTGCTTCCTTACGTGTGCTGTGTTCTTTTTGGTGGTGTGATGTCTGTGTGGGTATTCTGACTTATCCTGATGCCTCTTTGAAGCTGCAATCAAAGAAGCATGTGCATTTTATGCACTCAAAACCAAATATTAGTGTATATCACTCCTTGTTGTTGTTATGCGTAGAACGAGTGCAAATGTTGCGATAGCCCGTATCGTGAAGTGCTTTCGGAATTGAAGGCAACAGGGAGTGTTTCTTCTTCTGCGAGGAATGTGGATATGAGCAGGCAGTGGTAAGACGTTGCTCATAATTGCTGCAATGGAGTGCGATTGTATTGCATGTACTATTCTAGTCAAAGTAAGGTGGATTTGGATGCTCAGGATGCGGTGGGTTTCACTGCGCTGATGTATGCAGTTCGTGATGGACACGAGAAGATATTGGGAAACTGCTTCTGTATTCACAGGTGTAATCCTTCTCTTGCCTCCAAAGTGGCTGGGCTATGGTTTTTTTGCTGCTGGAGTGGCTTTACCTCCATTGACCTAATGCTTTCCAGTTTGTGTCTGTGAACGATCAGGGATAAGGATGCTGGATAAACGCCTTTGATGTGCTATCAATATTTAATGTCAACAGTGTCTGTTCTTCAGGTGGGTGCGGATCCATCCCTCAGAGACAAGGCAGGCAGTGCTGCCCGTTTTGTTTTGCTCGCCTAACTAAATGCGACAGTGTATCCGGTAATCAATTGTTTTCTCCAGAAGAACATCCACAGATCACGACCATACATGGCGAGGGAGATTGCTCCGCTCTGTACACCGCCACTTCTTACAAGGCAATACAAATGTGTTTGTGTTATTTGTCTCCGATTCATCATTCGATTCTTTTTATTCTTCAACTATCTGTTTTTTCATAGCTGTAATACAACTCAGACGTGGTCCTCAACTGTCTGATCAAGGGTAGGACGCAGTCTGCCGGAAGCTGCCTGTGTGCGCTCATCCTGTGCGCTGAGTGAGGCGCTCTTTTACTTATGCAACCACATCGCGACGCATCGACGGAGCAAACTGCCGGCTTCACTGAGCCATGTAGTGG